>APFE030688874.1:14367-32458 GCA_000404065.3 Pinus taeda
ATAGTGATAGGTTAGTAGTTAATATGGATGAAAAGGGGGTGGATGAGGGAGGTAGAATACTAAGTTCTTTATATGAAATCAACTTAGTTTTGGGAAAGTAGATCAAAATGAAAATAATTTTTTCATAAGAAATGTGGCTATTAAAGAAACTAGAACCAACAAAAGACTTTGATTTTCTTTGTGTACATGGGTGGCATAGGGATGTTAGTTGTGAATGTGATAGGGGGTGATTTGGAAGTTAGACATGCTCCATTAGGCTTCTGCAAGACTGCTGCAAATAGGCCATTTGTATTGGCACCATGTTTTTACCTTTGCTTTAGGCCAGTGCAATGCCATGAACCAAACTTTCTGCAACCCCCTCTACCTACCCACTCTATTGCCTAGCATTTTTTGTTACTCCAAGGAGGGTGCACTTAGATTTGCAAACCCTTTTGTGCCTTTTCTTTTCCTCTGGCTTTTTCATTTGATTCTCTATCTAAAGCTACCCTTATTGCTTCCAAGGCCCCATATTAAGCAGTTGGGAACCTTTTTCCTCTACCTATCTACTTTACCTGCCAAGATTGATCTGTTTGGACAGGTTTCTTTCTCTAATCTATAACAAAAATTGGAACATGGCGTGACCCAGCTTAGGCTGTTGGATCACCCATTCTGAGGTATGACATCATCAACCAAATGTAGGTATATTTTCACTAAAAAAAATATGAGATCTTTGTATCATCAAAGTAGATCATATTGGCACTTCCCCCAGCCAATCATGAAAAATGAAACCTATTGGTATAGGTAGCTAACAATCCCCGCACCCAAATTTTCCTTTCCCTTGTTTTCAACAAAATTATCAAAAATCAATTGTAAACTCTTTGTACTTCATACCTAGCCTAAAATTAGTCATCAATTCGATCATCTCGAGCCATTTCGCCTATCTTTTGCCAAGTTTGACCCGGAGAGAGCCCTCTCCTGTCCTCGTAGGGCTAGCTACGAGGCTGAGCGTGGTTTGATGTGGCCTTGAGTCTTGTCTTATTTCAGCCTAAGGCAAATTTGAGCATTAACATAGTGGCGACCATACTAGGGAGAAATCTCAAATGGTTTGCTTGTTGATGAGTTTGTTTCACAAGTCTTAGACGGAGTCTGAAGTCACGCCAGGTAGCTTTCGAAATGCTCTTGCTATGCATAAGTGGAAGTAGATAAATGTTGCTTCATTCAATCTCCGGTTAGCTTATGAAACTTTGATTTGCAGATCACCCCAGTACTTTTGATCATTCTAGACCTTTGGATGATTGAGTCTAGCAAACGTTTGGCTGAATTACTTTAATTCCTTTGATCTTCTGATAAGCACAATGGCTTCAAAAAGACATACAAGAGCTAATCCAAATCCAAATCCGCCTCCTATTTATGAAAATCCAAATTTGATTCGAAAAATCCTCCGTCAAGAAAGCTCGGCGAGTCCGTTGGTTAAATCTCATTCATGTCCCGCAATTTTTGAATACCTTGAAGAACTTCCTTTCAACGCAAGGTTTGAATTGTCATTGTTTAAAACCAAGTCCGAAAATGCTCTCGATTCTATTGTTCCAAATCCTGACTTTGCTGCAGCTCTTGAATTTGAAAGTCACAATAAATTAATTGACAATTTTATCTTGAGGCACCTTCAGACTAGCATCCAAGCGGCCAATCTTGCCGAGTTCTTAGAATGCGTATCTGCAAACATTGGATCCACCGTCATGACATCTACCTCTAGAATTCCTACTAAACCGCCTTTCATTCCTACCATTCCTGTGCAGCCTATAATTACTTACTCTGAATTTGAAGCTAATTCCCCTTCTTCATCCCACATTTCTTCTCCTCCGCATACACCTCCTCATACTCCTGATACAGTAGCAACGTCCACTTCGCCAACAACACCTAGAGTAAATCCACCTAGAGCAATGGCTGCTCGCTTTGCACCTCTTGCTTTACCTCAGCAATTGCATGATATGCCCGCGGACTATCAAAGTAAGATTCCTTTATTTGATGGCACTCCTCAAAGTGTGCCCGCTCAGCAGCACATAGACAAAATGACAAATTTTTATGATTTATATGAGATTGATGAAGAGGATGTAACTATGCGATTGTTTGTACAAACATTCGGAGGGGAGGTAAGAAAATGGTTCAGAGGCTTGGGAGCTAGAAGTATACCTACGTTGGCTGAACTTCAGAAGCAGTTTCTAGATCGTTGGGAACTCAGAAAGGATCCGCTTCAGATCAATGCTGAGTACAATAATATCAAACGCAATCATGGTGAGTCTGTCCAAGACTACATTATCAGGTTCAATACAGTTTATAATGCTATTCTGGATGATTTAAGACCTCTAGAAAATCATCTCTTCTCAAATTCCCGGATGGCTTTGATCTGGAGATGGCTTATTCATTACGGGATAGAGATCCACCTACTTTAGAAGATATGCAAAAGATTGTTGTTAATGTTGAGGGAAATCTGAATGACAAGAGAGCTCGGTTGAAGGCAGAGAAAAGAGTGACTATAAAGGAAGAATCTACATCAAAACCACCTTGGCTTCGTGAGATGTTCAAAATACTGAACCTTGACAAATCAAAACCGCAGATTTGTAATCCAAATTACCGTGGCCAGCAACAACCTCAGTACAGAATTAAGCAGCGCGAACCAAGAGTACAAGAGTCAGCAGCCCAGCAACCAATCAAGACTCCTCTTTTGCAGAATTTTGTGAGTCAAGATTCATATGAAGATGCTGATGTAGTAGGGGACCAAAATCACTTCTTTACTCCTGATGATCTGCCCATGTACATCACTGAAGAAGAAGAGTATGGAGAAAGTTCAGGCGCCCGGCAAGATGAAGATTTTATCTTAGCTAATGATGCAGATTTAGATGATTACCAAAGAGGATATTTGAATGCCTTGTCCACTTAACAAAAGCAGTATTCATTAAGAAACCGAGATGTCCCCATCAATCCAATTCAGAAAATAAAAGAAGCTACAACACCAAAAACAGATTCACCGATACCACCGAAGAAAGGAAAAGAGACAATTGGTCCCACAACTAGCAAGATATCAGCAGCAGAAAAGACAAATCAGGCAGCTATAATCAAAGATAGGAGAGAAGTTCCGATCAAAGAAGTCAAAAAAATTTCAGCATTTAGTTTGGAAAATGAGATTTCCAAATTAAAAATATCTATTCCTTTGACTGAAATCATGAAAAACAGCAGCTACCGAGGTCAAGTCTCCAAAATTCTGAACTTTGATCCCATGTTGGACACGGTGAACGTTGAAGACAATCAGCCAGAATTGATTTTTGGACCAGCATTGGATGGTCAGTCCCCTGATAGTGATGTTCCTCCTTTTTATATCAGTCTGAGATTGCATGAATATGTTTTGCACAATGCTATGTTCGATTCGGGTGCTTCGCACAATTTGATGCCAAAGGCGATCATGGAGAATCCGGGTTTAGACATTACAAGGAAATATCAGGATTTATATTCATTTGATTCCAGTCGTGTGAGATGTATCAGGCTCATCAAAGATTTGGTTGTTAGCTTAGACCAAATCCCAGCGAAGAATGTCTTGATGGATGTGGTTGTGGCGGACATTCCTCCACGTTTTGGTATGCTACTTTCGAGATCTTGGGGAGCTAAGTTGAAGGGTACTCTACAGTTAGACTTTTCTTATGCTACAATTCCAGTCTTCAGTTAAATGAGAAAGCTATATCGAGAGCAAAAGATGAAATATATGATAACGAGCAAAGAGAAGCCAATCAATCATCTTGTAAATTATGTACATACAGATTTGGAGTCGTTTGTTTTATTTGCTGATAGTTTTAATGATCTAGATAGTCAGTTAGTTCAGGCGGAAGATATACCAGAGATCACAGAAAATTTCAGAGAAGTTCTACAAAAGGAAAGAGGAGAAAAGCAAGAGACCATGGAGCAAACAGCTGAAGATAAGGGGCAGCAAACCGAAAAATCAGAGGCAGTACAATTTCAGCACTTGGAGGAGGATGAAGATGGTCTTTGGACCATGGATTTTGATGGTGCAGTGGGTAGTGATGGTGCTAGTATTGGTGTGTGGATTCGAAGTACTTTTTCCGCTCAAGACAAATTTCCAAGCAAGGTGAGAGTGTGTTCCTATAAACTAGCATTTGATTGTTCAAATAATGAGGCGGAATATGAGGCTCTCATTGCTGGCCTAAAGATTCTTAGAAAACTGAAAGCGAAGAAGATTGCGGTCTATGGTGATTCCGAGTTGGTAATAAAGCAAGTTAAAGGTCAATTTCAGGCTAAGCATCCTTGTATGAGAGCATATCGAAATGTAGTCTTAGATATTCTGAAGTTGTTTTCTGATCATACCTTAACATGTGTGCCTCGCATACAAAATGGTGTTGTCGATGGACTTGCTAAGGCAGCAAGCAATTTGAACATTTCGATGAATTCTAGCAACAAGTTTGAGATTCATGTGAAACACCGTCCCACCGTTCCGGATAATCAACGATGTTGGCAAGTCTTTCAAGATGATGAAGAGATCAATGAGTTTTTACAAAATAAGGGTAAGTTCAAGGATACTTCAATAGATACTGAACATGATAATGGTGGTGATAATATGCAAGTAAATCAAATGGACGTGTTGCAACTTAAAGACAACATTATTCCTAAGGGATTGATTCCTTTAGAGGAGTTGTTTGACCAAGATGACGTGGCCCGCAAACCGACATTGAGACCAACTAAAAAAGGTGTTGAAGATGTAAACATTGGGACAACTGAGAATCCCAAGATGGTAAGCTATCAAGGTCATTATCACCAAAGGTAAAAGATGAATATGTGAAATTGTTGTCTTTATTTTCTGATGTTTTTGCATGGGATTACTCAGATCTAAAAACATATGACACAAATATCATTTAGCATACTATTCCTATTAAGCCAAATCAGAAGCCATTTCATCAAAAGTTGAGGAGAATCAATCCGAAGCTGCTGCCATCAATTGAGAAAGAGGTAAATAGATTGTATAAGTCAGGAATCATTGTGCCTATCCGATTTTTAGATTGGATATCAAACTTGGTGCCCGTAAGGAAGAAAACAGGTGAGATTCGTTTATGTATTGACTTCAGAAATTTGAATAAGGTGTCCTTAAAAGACAATTATCCGCTGCCCAAAATGGATCATATATTGCAGCGAGTAGTTGGAGCATCAAGGATGTCACTACTCGACGGCTATTCATGATACAATCAGATTTTAGTGCATAAAGATGACCGTGACAAGACAGCGTTCACCACTCCATGGGGAACATTTCATTATGCAAAGATGCCCTTTGGTTTGAAAAATGCAGGAGCCACCTTTCAGCATGCAATGGACATGGCTTTCGCCAATGAGAAAGATGTATTTTTAGTTGTTTATCTTGATGGCTTAACCATGTTTTCAAATTCTGATGAGGAACATTTGTATCATTTAAAAAAAAATTTCCAAAAGTGCAGAAAATATGGCATATTGCTGAATCCGAAAAAGAGTCTTTTTGCCATGGATGAGGGCAAACTTCTTGGCCACATCATATCTAAATACGGCATCCATGTTGATCCCACATGTGTTGAAGTCATTCAGCAAATTGAACAGCCCCGGAACAAGAAAGAAATTTAGTCCTTCAATGGTAAACTGAATTTTCTACGTCGCTTCATTCCAAATCTAGCAGAGCATCTTAGAGAAATCACAAGCATGCTCAAGAAGGACAGTCAGGTAAAGTGGACCGAAGAGGCGGTGAAATTATTTAATTTAGTGAAGTTAGCTCTTTCTTCAGCTCCTATTTTGATCAGCCCAGACTACACTCAGGATTCTATTTTGTTCTCATTTGCTTCTGAGCATACTTTGGCAGCTGTATTAATGCAAAAGAGGGAAGGTGTTGAAAATCCCATTTCTTTTTCAGTCGGATTATAAGAGATGGAGCATTGAAATATAAAATCATTGAGAAGCAAGCACTTGCGCTTGTAAAGGCCTTGAAAGATTTCTGTGTGTATATATTGCATTCCCATATTCTAGCTTATGTTCCTAACGCAGCAGTTAAAGATATTTTAGTACAGGCAGATCCAGAAGGCAGACGGGGTAAGTGGATTGTTGCGTTGTTAGAATATGATGTAGAGATTAAACCTACCAAGCTGATCAAAGGTCAAGGACTCGCCAAGCTAATGGCTGAAACGAATCTACAAGTTCTAGACATAAATTTGATTGCTGCCATGTCCAATGAAGATGAGGAGAATCCATCCGTTCAGGTATCTGAAATGTTTCTTTCCTCTCCTTGGTATGCTGACATTTTATATGTACTTCAGCATTTGTCTTCACCTCCTGGAATGTCGAGAAACAGAAGTAGAACATTGAAATTGAAAGCTGCAAAATTCTGCATACTAGATTCAGCATTGTTTTGCAAAGACCCTGGTGGAATGTTATTAAATTGTTTGGTCGAGGAGGAAGCCAAAAGAGTCGTGGAAGATTTTCATAGAGGGGACTGTGGGGGTCATCTGTTTTGGAATACCACAGAAAACAAGATTCTAAGGGCAGGCTATTATTGGCCTTCATTATTTTCAGATGTATATAAGGCTGTTAAAAATTGTCATGAATGCCAAATTTTTGAAGGGAAGCAGAAACTCCAGCCTTTGCCTCTCAAACCAATTGAAGTCAGCGCACCTTTTCAGCAGTGGGGATTGGGTTTCATCGGCGAAATTCATCCGGCATCATCAGGACAACATCGATGGATATTGATGGCCACAGACTACTTCACAAAATGGATTGAAGCAATTCCTACTCGACAAGCTACGGATGCGGTAATTATTTCTTTTCTTGAAACGAACATTTTGTCACGTTTTGGATGTCCAAGTAAGTTAATCACGGATAATGCAGCAGCGTTTAAGTCAAAAAGGATGATTGAGTTTTGTTATAAGTACAATATTAGCTTGGGACATTCAACCGCATACCACCCTCAAGGAAATGGATTGGCGGAGTCATCTAATAAATCTTTAGTCAATATCATTAAGAAATTGTTGGAAATCAGTAAGAAGGGTTGGCACAAGAAGTTGATAAATGCACTATGGGCTGATAGGGTGAGTCAGAAAAATTCTATTGGCATGTCTCCTTTCGAGTTGGTGTACGGAACAGACACAGTTTTTCCTACTTCGCTTGCTGTCCTGGTAGTTAAATTGCTCCAAGAAGCAGGTAGTGAGGAAGATCCTATGCAGAGAAGGATTAATCAGATGATTCATTTGCAGCAGAAACGGGAGGAGGTATTTCAAAACACTTGCAAGCTGCAGGAGCGCATCAAAAAAAAATTATGACCGGAAAGCAAAGGCGGATACATTTCAGCTAGATGAGGTAGTTTTTAGGTGGGATGCTCGTCATGAAGACAAGGGAAAGCATGGAAAATTTGAAAATTTATGGAAGGGTCCTTACAAAATTGCAGCATATCGCGGCCAAAACGCTTTCCTTCTCAAAAATATGAATGGAGATGAATATCCTGGAGGGTCGATCAATGGTCGGCTGTTAAAGAGATACTACTTTTGAGTATTTTGTGCCCATTTCATCATCATTGTACATACCATTTTACTTTGTTCTATTGCACATGTAAACTAACTTATCATCTTCAGTTTGGGGCCCAAGGTGAAGGCTATAATTCTGAAAATGAAGGTTAGTTAGTCTGAGTTTGTCAAGTCAGTTGTCTAAAATCTTTTAGTTTCGAGTCTAGTTTGGTCAAAGCAGTTTTTGTTTTTTCAGTCAAATTCTCAAGATTTTGTGTCAGAATAATGACTCCATCGCCCAATGGATGAAGGAACTGTCTAAATCTTACAGATATTTGCGGTTCTTGGCATCTCCAAGGAGCTATCATCCCCATTGGAGCCAATGTTAGAGTTGATCTAGTTAGCCCTCCATCAGAGATCAAAGCTCTTTTTTGCATTTCATGTTTTATGTGTCCCACCAGTTTTCATCAGTTGCATTTCGTTAGGCATGCCATAAATCTGATGGAGTGGTTTGTGTCATTCTTTCCCCTTGTGCATGTCACTGCTAGTTCAGGTTAAGTCATAAAGCTTCACGAGTAATTTACTGTCATGCTTTAAATTTTTAGGTCTAGGTCTAGGGTTTGAGTCAATTTTGTCTTGGAAAGCCTTAGAAGACCAGCAGGCCAGAGGGATGTCTTTGATATATCATCACTTCAATAATTTTCACCGTTGTACAGCAGATTAAGGACTTCTCTTCAAAACTCCGTTTTGAAGATAAGTCGCCACCTCATTTTTGTAAAAATTGTCAAAATTTTCAGTTCTTCAATTGTTTAAGTGTAGCCCTAGTCTCCTTTGCCAAAGCATATCAGAGCTATCCCTGCAAAATATTATCAGAGAAAATCATCATTTCAACCTATTTTATGAAGGAAACCAAAAAGGTCAAAGCCTATTAATTTTGAAAAAGTGTCAACAACCAAACATAAGAAAAATGGGTTTTCATTAAGCAAAAATTAAAAGGAAGGCTATATCAAGTCATTTCTCCTCATTTGCAACCCATTCCACATTTTGAGAGCCAAGAGCATCATTCAAAGGCGATTTTGCAAGTTTGTGAGCAGTTTGGGTCAGTTCCAGGTCGCGCAGCGCATCAGGATAGGCGCGTGGTGCATCAGACAACCATTTTCAGTGTAGTTTAACACACGCACGGCGCGTTGGGTGAGGCGCGCGGCGCATAGGCGTTTTTGCCTGAAATTTGCCCAAAGACCACTAAAATCACCTCTCTTCACGCATCAAATTGAAGGTAGGCCTACACTCATAGCTTGCTCTTGGTTTTTAGATGATTTATATAAGAAATTATGCTATACTTGCCATGAAAAACCAAGAGTATAAACCCTCTTTGTTCATCAATTTGCTATAAGGATTCAAGTGCCAAGTTTGTTGTAGGGTTTTCAAAATACATGTTGCCAAGGTTTCTTATTTCCCTTATTTCCCATTTCCTATATTCCCCAATATTTTTCCCAATAATTCCTCATCAAACCCTACACTATTTCCCTTAAAATCCTAATCCCTCCCTTCTACTATAAACATGTAATCCCTACCTCATCCTAAAACCCTAACATTTCAAAATTTCTATGCCCCTTTCCCTTCCCTAATTTCCTTATTTTATTTCCATTGTTCCCATTTCCCTAATGCTCCCCTTTTCCTAACAAATCCCTTGTCATTTATGTCCCCTTGGTCACAGCATTTTGATAAAAAGACAAAAAGTCAACAGTCAAATTTTGGCACACAGTTTTATATCAACATACATAAATATTCCAGCTGTCTTGTTTCCAAAAGAACATGTCAGAGACCGAGTCCGAATATGAGCAGGAGTATGATAGTGACACTACACCAGAGGTAAATGTGCCTAATGTGCCTTGGAGGTATCACAAAGGAGGCAAGATTGGACAGCATGTTAGGGAGGAGCCTACTTCTTTAGCTCATTTGCAAGCTTGCCCACTTGCAATGGATTGTTTTCGGTGCCAATCATGTTACCAATATTGTGAGATGATCTCAAAAACTCAGCATCATCGGGAACTGGTCCGTCTATTTGTCCTTAACCTATAGGATGGTCATGTAAACTTTGCCGGAGTGGATTTCACCTTGTCACCTGACACTATTGCTCAAGCCACCGGGATACCAAATGTGGGGGAGGAATGGAGTAAACGCCAGATGCTGGATAGGTATTACTATGAGCCATATGTCAAGCCTGCATATATTAGACACTTGAGCACAGCCTTTCCTTTCAGATACCTGAAAGATGAGTTTGCACCGTTGATGAAACTCATCATTCGGTATTTCAGCTGTGAGGACAGATTTTCACGCCTCTATGCGTACCATGTTCGTTTGTTGATGCATTTCACATGGGTACGTATGATGAAAATTTCGTTTTTCATGTGCCGAAACATAGAGAGGATGGTACCTTTAGTACAGAGGAAGACCCCAGCACATCAGCACAGGAGCATATATCACTATGCATTGATCAAAATCATAGTGATGCATTAGTTGGCACAACAGGGTATTGCTTGGGAGGATTTCATCTCCCGTGATTTCTTTTCCATGCTACAGCCTCCTCCAAAGATAGTTCACGATGAGGGAGGGCCTTCACAGCAGTTTGACATTCCTGAGACCGAGCATGTTTATGCTCCAGTATATGTGACATATCCGAAAGGCCCCAGGGCCTTATTTGCAGCCGCACGACGAGTACTATCTCCACCCCGGGTGGAAGGGGTCTCATTGACATCATCATCCGAGCGAGTATTATCTCCACATCATGTGGAAGGGGTCTCACCTCCGTCTTCAGCACAAGTACACATTCAGGATAGGGGCAAGAGACCTATGGTTGATGAGGGTCCTTCAAGAGTTCAGGATATCGGTATCATTGATGTTGATGCTAGTTCACCCAATTCAAAGCTCAAGGAGATCATCCGAGAGCAAAGGGCCGAGAATGAGTCACTGCAAAAGAAATTGTAGATGGCTAAATGGGTGATCAACTACTTAGAGCAGCGCAACAAACAGTTGGAAGATGAGCATGAACTTTATGAGCTGCAGAAGATTTGGGAAGACCGGGAGTTGGCTCGAAGGAGACCCGGTGATTTGACACCTATTGATCGAGAATCAATGCTCATCCGGGTGAACACTCATTTGGAAAAGTTGTTGGTGAAGGAAAACATGGACAAAGACATGCTCCACCACATGAAGACTCACTATTGGGCTCGCATGCATGTTTGCAAAACGAGAATGAAGATCCTTAAGAGGCGTTTGAGCAAAGCACAAAAACAACGCAAAAGGCCTGATCTGCTTCGATTTTTGGCCGAGGCTTCATTAGTTGAGCATGATACATGATGGAGGGTCTTCACTCCAATTTTTGGCAAATTTGGAGAAAATTTTGTTCTTTCAAAATTTTTGGCTTGCGAAACAGGTTTTTTGGCTCTATGCGTCGCGCTCAGCGCGCGACCCATAAGATGGGGAGGTCCAAATCATAGGTGGCTTACATTTTTGGATTTTTCATGATGAAATACACATGCTCAGCAATTGCCAAGAAATTTCATCAAGTTTTGGGTGATCAAAAGCTCAAAAAACATCATGAAAATCACCTTTCTGCCACTTTTTGCACTAGCAGGAAGTACTTCTGGGCGAATCCACTTTTGGAGGGTCAAATGGAGACAAAATTGGAAAATTCCACTTGGGTTGGAAAGTAGACATCTAGGGCTTTCCAAAAAGCCATCCTGAGCTCAATTTGGATGCCAGGAAGTGCCCCAAAAGCAGGTGGAAAGGCGCGCGACGCACAGGGTTTTTTGGCACAGTTTTCCTCCTCAGCTCAGCGAATCAAGCCAGTTTGACCAGTTTTGACTTGTGATGGGATTTTTCACCCTCCTTGATGTAATTATTGGAAATTTATGTTTTTATGACACTTATTTACCTATTCTAGATGATTCATTCATAAAATAGCAAAAATGTAATGAATGAATTGGTTTCCTAGCTTATAGAGGCAAGTTGTTTTTACTGCCTAGATTGTAGTGCTTTAGTTTAGAATTGGTTGAAACAGCTCCTAGGATGATGAGCTCGACCCCTAGAGGCAAGGGAATGTGTTAGCTTGCCTATATTATGTATTTTCTTAGTCATTTTCATGGTTGGACTCTTGGGAATAGCTTGAGACTATATTGTACATATCTTATCTGCATTTTTGGCAAAGGAAAGACCAGGGTTTTGCAGCACTATTTGGGATCCATGTGGTTTTATGTATTGATGGTGTGTTTCTCTTATTACTTTTAAGTTGTGTATGTGTATCATTTTCTCTATTGAATCATCTGTAATTAAACAAATGAAGTGTTAAGGTAGAATCCATGAACTTGTCGTGCTCTGCCTTTAAATTTGTTTAATTTTCTATGTTTTCTTCAGTTTAAGGAGAATCCTTGAGATTCCTTTCTCTCCTTAGCTCCTCAACAGTCTGATCTACCCATCTCACTTGCTTTAAGGCATCAAAACAATCGCCTATCTTGCCCCAAGTAGACCTCTGCAAAAGCTGTGCCTCATCCCCGCATCCAAAATTGCCCTTCCCTTGAATTCAACAAAATCTTTAAAAATCAATTCTAAACTCTTTGTGCTTAATACCTAGCCTAAAATTAGCCATCAAATCAGTCTCGAGCCTCGTTGATTATCTTTTGCTGATATTGACCCGGAGAGAGCCCTCTCCTATCCTCGTAGGGCTAGCTATGAGGCTGAGCGTGGTTTGATGTGGCCTTGAGTCTTACCTTATTTCAGCCTAAGGTAGATTTGAGCGCTAACAGCTTGCTCCTAAGTGACATCTCTAAACATGGACACATGTTTGGAAATTTGAGGTGATAAGGATTGAATGAACCATTTTACGTAATATCTCATCATGCAACTTGGTTCTTACCAATCACTTGTGACAATGCCACTCATGGATATGATCTGAAATCAAGGTGGCATCATCTTATTTAAAGTTATACAAGAGGTCATAATCGATATCATACCTCGTGGGCAATTGAAAGTGCATCAAAAATGTTTGAGCTAAGGATGAAAAAGTCATTGTAGGATGTTGTGCCCAATTCAATGTACCATTTGGCAGCAACCCAAATTAAATTTTGTTGGAACAAGCGTATCTTAATTAAAAAGTCCACTAAATATTTGGATGAACACCATAGGTGATACGTGGTGATGTGAGTAGATAGATTCTACTCAAGCTTTCTTTCAAATTTGGGTATATCGGAAGAAAATTTTGCAGGCATAGGTGGCCACCAGGGGTCATGGTGAATGGGGTCATTGGTTAAATTAACCAAATATGGTAAATCGAGAGAAGATAGAAATTGATTATGAATTTTATTGGACGGATCATAAGCCTGAGAATCCCCTGAAACACCTTGCAGTCCCCCCATATGAGGATTATGATTTAACAGTTGTTGGATCTGGTAAGGGTTCGCCCCAACACATAAAGTATGTGGGCCAACATAACTAGTGAGAAGATTTCCCCCCCTAGGGTAAATTCCCCCAAAGTGCATACGAACCCTGAGAGCATGACTGCTAATGGGATTATATTGAATAAGGATAGATGGACCAAATTGAGCAGTAGCACCGACGTAAGGAGGGTAGATCATAGAAGCAATGGTACTAGTAAAAGGGTTGCCCCTAGGTAAACTAGTCATTCTAGGAATAGTACTAGAAGTTGGCATCCCTCCAAACAATGAATTATACCATAATTGTGACATATTTGAAGCAACGTTACCCCCAAGTTGACTAGGAGCAACTGATGCACCCCCTCCCCCCTGCACCCCCCATATATTTCAAATAGTAACCATTCCTAACTGAGGAACAAGAATTGTCAGTTGAGAGAAGCTAGGTGAAAAGATGCATGAACCTACCAGATGACTAGGATTAATGACCGTGGTTAGCATAGATAATGGAGTAGGCATGGAAACATACGAGAAATTTGTGGGGGTTATAGATGAAATTAGTGGGATGGCCCAAGAAGATGTAAGAGGTGAAGGAGGAGTAGGAATAGCCATGTTGAGAGGTGGCGATGATGACATGGTAGCTGGCATTGTTGATGCAGAGGGTAAATATGTCTCAGACTCTGCCTTAGGATAGACAACTGACAAAGGTAAAAGGGTATAAGTAGGTGTAAAACCTCCACGATTCAGTCGTAACAACTCAGGTCTTAGTGGATCGGTCAAAGGTGGATTGGTAGGAGCAACATAATCGTCTGCCAAAGTTTCAATGGAAATCATATCACTACCAAAAGGACCAGGTATAGATTCCACAATTATAGGTTTGTCAGGGTCTTGAGCACCAACAAACACTCTTTATGTAGGAATAGAAAATCCACCTTATTAGGAGGAAAACCGTGAATACAATCTGACTGACAGCGACTATATTCATCCAGGGTGAAAATTTATAAATTAACACATTTATTTCAAGTGAAAACACCCTAAGGCAAAGACTAATTACTCAGACCAAATAACACACAATAGAAAAGTCCTAAGATGTAGTCACACAAGTAAACCATACAGAAAGAAGCTGGCGATGTGATAGTTGTAGTAGTGACCTACTTCCCAGCCATTTTAGCTACGAACTCAGTATAGGTGTCCTTATTAGCCGTGGGGCACCTTCCAAGAGGACTGAGAGAGTATGACTAATATCCATCCTAGGTACAAAAAAGACAAGCACAACCCTGCACCTATGTATGAACCCTAAAAATATTGGCCACTATGGTTACCACAGAAAATAACACGTCCTGGGGTATAGTCATAAGCCAAATTCACATGCGAGGGCAGGACATTTATCCTAGAGAGCTAAGGCTGAAACCCCCTTGACAGTTTCCTCCCAAGTGGCCCCCATGTGCTACAGAAAAGTGCTAATAACACCATTTGTAATATGTGTAAATTTTGCAATCCGCGTGTTACAGACCATTTTGTCACATCAACACAATAGGCCTACAAATCAGATCAATCAACATCCTAGAACACTTTGTCATTGCCCCTTCACAAATCCCTAGGCATCACTTCTCCAAAATTCTGAATTTATGGGAAAATTAGCTCAAAAACATTGTTTTTAGTCCCAATGCACCTTGCCTCCTTATCCACCCGCGTTCAATGCATGTTGCATGCCTATTAGCCAGCAATGATTAGCACTTATTGCTCCCTTCTATAGGTGTATTGATTATAGAAATTAGGAAAAATAAAAAATGTTTCTGAAGCTTCCTCTTCCAGAAGCTTCCAAGGTACTTTTAACCCTTTACCATTGATAGAGAGCTTGAATCTTACCTTGGATACCTTGTCTCTTATCTGTTAAGCTTACCTTCCCCTCTTAAGTGGATCTCAAGCCTAGATCAAAAATTGGATAAAAATTCCTAAACTACCACACTCCTCCTATAAATTTACTGCCTCCCATAAGGTCTGGGTTAGCTTTTGGAAATTGATAGCATGCTTATGTTGATGCATTGAGCCTAAATGAGTCACCATATTCATGCATTATGGTTTATGTTGATGTGTGCTTTGTGACAAGGAAGGACAAGTCAACTTGGGGAGACATCTACAAAGTCACCTACTATTTATGGTTGTAAACTCTCTCCTATATCTTTCATTATAAAGAGTGTCCTCTTCAAATCACCCTTGAGTTTCCCTTGGTAATCCTTTCTGGGAAATTTAACCATGACTCAGTCTTCTATGGTTTCTCATCATGCATATATCACTTTGATTGAGACAACTAATGTTGCAACTACTTCCATGTTTGTGACATCACCAAAAACACATTTGTAAGGTGTCCCATCCATTCCACCTGGTTACCAATCCTTATCTGGTACCTTTTCTATTGCAACATCTAGTCCATGGACTTCTCCCATGTCATCCTCTTCTAGAATACCATATGGTACTTCTTTGATAAGTGCCACACAGTCTGATCTTCCTCCTCCATCACAACCTTTAGTGGAGCAGTAATATGGTTTGTATGTCAATGGATATGGACATTCACAACATCCCACTCCACCTTACACTTGATACCCTCCTCCAGGAGGGCATTTGACTCCATATTCCGTTTATCTTTCAATAGGGGGCAACCTCTTGCTGGAATGTATCAATCTACTCATCAAATACCACAAGTTGGTGCTTTACCCTATTCGAGTCCTCAATCTCTTGAAATGGCTTCCAACTCTTGGCATCCTACCTTACCCGTACAACCTGGCTCTCTTGTGAATCAAATTCAAACTTCTCAACCTGTTTCACCTATATCCCAGATTCTTACTTGCAAACCTATTACTCAATCTACTCAATCTTTATCTCAAATAAGTCAACCTTTGCAGGCTACACCTCTAAATCAACTTGTTCCACCAGTATCTGGGACCTCTCAATTCCCACTTACCCAGCCTCTTCGAGGTGCCTTACAACCTCCACCGTTTGGTCATAATTTTCCTCAAATGCAAGTGAATCAACTTGTACATGGCATGGCATAGGCACAAACCATCCAACCTTACGTAGGGATGATGCAAAATCCAATGGGGAAACCATATCAAGGTATTCCTCAAATACCTTACCAAGGTCAGCAAAGTCAAAACCATCCATTTTGATGCTTTCAAGGATATCTTGGAATTGGAAAACAAGGTTATGTTTATTTGGGCTACTAATATCCTCCTTATCCAAGAGCATAAATGCCTATTTCTTAGGCCATTCCATCTTACTCAGGATACCCTCCACCAAACATTAATAGGAAGTTTTCATTTGTAGAAACCCTTGAATTTCCTTATCTAACCTGGCTTACAAATGATCCCATTGTTCACTCTCCTTGGTGGTCATTCATTCCTACAAAACTGCCAAGCGATATCCCAAAATTCAATGGCAATCGCAGAGAAGACCTGTCCATGTATGTGATGACATACCATTTATGGTGTTCATCGAACCCTTTAAGTGATGATTCTATCAGTTTATGGATTTTCCAGTTGACACTTACAGGTACAGAAGAAAAGTGGTATATTGAGTTCCCACAAGCTTCGTTCAACAATTTTAGTGCCTTAGAAACCACACTCTTAACCCATTTTTAGTTTCTTATTCATTATGAGAATAAAACTGAACTTTTGACCAATTTCAAACAATTTGATTTCACTCATATTTCTGATCATATTCATGAGTGGTGATGTCATTGTCGTTTAGTCAAAACCTTTGCTCTCGATCAATAATTAGTTGAATGGTTCACTAAGTCTTTGTTAGCACCCATAATTGAAGACATTGCTAAAGGCAGAGTTGTTACCGAAGAGAAAGTAATTGCTCGTGCCGAATACCTTGATCTCTCTTATACACAATCTGGCACGCTTTATGATAAAATAACCAGGTAAGATTTGCACTTCAGCTCTCACTTTTTGATTCCTTCCTCTACTCTCCCTGGTTATTTTATTTATAGCTCTTCGTTTTATTTGTTCTAATGTTTTCATGAATCTTTTTTCTTGTTTCCTTGTTTTCATTCATTTTATGTTTCTACCTTGTTTTCCCCTCTTTCTTTCAATTTTATGAATTTGATTAATTTTGAGTCTTTCTCTTAATTTTATTTTGAGCATTACTATTATTAGGTCTCTTAATATATCTAATAATTTTTTATTTACTTTATTTTTTCATATTTTGATTATTTTAATAATTTATATTTATTTTTAAGTATATAGAATCCATTTTCCAAGATTATCACTATATTCATGTCATGGGATTTGAACCCGGGTGGGGAGGTTATCATTAAACCGTCTCAACCACTTGGGCTATACATCATTGACAATATTGACTGATTCTTCACTTTATCTTAAAGGTAGACCACATTAGTTGGTTCGAAACATCGAACCAAATCATGATTATGTGATTAATCTGAAAGACATCTATCTACATTATAAATCAC
This sequence comes from Pinus taeda, assembly GCA_000404065.3. Classification (NCBI taxonomy): domain Eukaryota; kingdom Viridiplantae; phylum Streptophyta; class Pinopsida; order Pinales; family Pinaceae; genus Pinus; species Pinus taeda. Next base: position 31,761 of record APFE030688874.1, read on the forward strand.
AAAAATCTTAGATCTAACATTTAATTTATATAATTACACTAGCCTACGTTATATTAAGACATTCTTTTACCAAAAAAATAAAAAATAAAAATAAAAATTAGTAATGATAATTCATCATCTATGTTCACTTCAACTTCTTAATATATCTCAGAAGGGTTAAATCACATGGTAGCGGACATAGGATACATTGGCTCAATATTTAAATGTGTAGCTTTTGCTATTTCGGGAGGTTTGTTATAATTTTTATAAGGATAAGATGCCATATAATGGATAACTATATTAATAGTTTCGGTAGTCATTGACTAAGCTTTTTATAGTTTTGGCTTTATATTGGATAATCAATACTATTTTTTATATCATATTAATTGATATATCTCATTGATAAAATAAAATTAATGACGTTGATGCGAATGCTCGAGGATTGATATGTTCTAATGTCAATTGGCCTATTTTTATTGTATTGGCTTAGTTGTTTTACTTTCATTTTTATAGAAGTAGCAGATTAGTTATAATTTTTTAATAAGAGTTGGTTAAATTTTCTAGAAAATACTCTAACAACGTTGAAAAAAAATGCAAGTTTGATAATTTTTTTAACTATGCATTTAAATTGTTTTTTAGATTTGTGATTTTTTTAAAAATAAAATTAAAATCTTCATGGCTTTTTAGAGCTTTTAAGAAAAGATATTAAATAATTCCCT
>APFE030688874.1:33262-50188 GCA_000404065.3 Pinus taeda
CTTTAAATATAACACCTCAATATAACACTGGTTGATAATATATTTAATTCATAAAAAAACATAAACCTCTAATAAATTTCCATTCTTCTCACCTAAGAATATCACTCATCCTCCATAGCCCTAAAGCTATAGGTTTATAATCCTACCTATATATTGTATGCTTGCAAGGATGTATAGTGCAAGTTATAACATCAATATTATAGCCTAATCTGATCATATAGTCGACATTATAGTACTCGTACAAACCAGCATCATGTCTGGTTGGGTGTGGACGTACAAGCATTAGTTAAGAGCGTGTAGGTGTAACATTGTTGGGGATAAGATTTATCCTTCTCCCTTTTTCTTTATTACATTAAACTTTAATTATATCATTCAAGATTTATCTCACATGGTTTGCTTAAAAGATTATTATCTTGCATAGATTCCCACACTAAAGAAAGCCCTTTTTTAAAGTCATTATAACATACATTTAACTTAAGTCCTCCATTTTGCTATAACAATGTAATTTTTTTTTTAAGTCATTATAAGATAGATTTAACTTGCTTTTAAAAGTCCTCCAGTTTACTATAACAATGTAATTTTGATTTTTTTTAAATACAAAGTATTAGTTTACCACCAACAAAAATTCTTATGCTTACCTTGGAAGTTTATGTAACATGTCTCTTGTCTTTTGAAAAAATTGCCTTATGCTTATATTGCAAGCTTATATACCATGCCTCTCGTCCTTTTAAAAATTGATAGAGCCTCGATATATTTCTAATGTGAATATGTTAAAAGTTGTGATTTCTTTATTAAAAATGCTAAATGTTGTATTTTCTAAAAGGAACAATATAGTATGACAAATAAAAATATTGTTTATTTTTAAATTACTTTTCAAAATGAAATATGAGATTGCTTTTCATTGGCACCACTTATTATTATTAATAAAGGCTTGTTGATCTGGTCTTCATTGATATTATTTCAAGATGTCTTTATTGATACTATTTCAAGTAATATGAGATTGCTTTTTATTGGCACCACTTATTATTATTAATAAAAGCTTGTTGATCGGGTCTTCATTGATATTATTTCAAGATGTCTTTATTGATATTATTTCAAGTTGTATTATTGTATAAAGACAAAATCTCTCACTTGTAATAATTTGTCATTGGTATGAAAGAGGACAAAATTTCACCCTTATAAATCGTTTTTAGTTCTTGGAATGTTAATTCATTAATTTAATACATAATACCACATACTACCCCACATGTAGTTTAATTGATTTATGTCACACATACATGATGATTTATATTTAATATGAATATATGCGCTAATTCAAGTGGTTGAGTGTCATGAAGGTTGTAAATTATATGGAGGAGGTATTAAGGTAGCCTCAAGCTATGAATTACATGTAAGATGTCTTAGGTCAATAACTTAGGGTATGAATTACATGAGATATGTTTTTGGATCAAGTCTTCAGGTTATGAATTACATACAAGAGGTATTGGGTTCAGGGCCCCAAGTTATGAGTTACATGTAGTGGGTCTTAGGGTCAAGTCCTTGGAAATGGAATTATATGCCTAGGGCTTCAAGATTAAGTCCCTAAAATTGGTTTCCTTGAAAACATTATGTCTATAATGATTGATTTACATTATTTTATATTTATGCTCAAGTGGGTAATTAATAAAAACACATTAATGTGTTAAATATACTTCTATAAGCTTATATCATATATATACATTAATGTGTTCATGTTATTAAAATAAATTATTAAATCTATACATTAACGTGTTCATGTTATTAAAATAAATTACTAAAGATTTAATATCTATTTGATATTCAACATTTAGCATTTAAAAAAACTAATAATACTAATACATAGCAAAAATGCAATTATAGTCAAGTATATTAAAGTATGTTATTTTTGTCACTTAGTACTAAATTATTTATGGCTTTCAAGTCTAAATTCATTATGAATTGAAGAAAAACTATAAATAAAAATAAGGTAGAAACATTTCAAAGGAATATAATTGCATATATTGTATTTTAATATTAAATAATAAAATTGAAATATATTTGAAAGGGTTAAATTTGAATAAGGATGGTTTGTTTAGATTTTATTGATAATAAATTGGTATAGCCATGTAAATTAAATTGTTGATAAATGTTAATAGTCATCAAAATACTTATACATCATTTATAACGTTAAAAATTTGTAACATTGGGATAGGAGTGAAGGAGTGGAGATAAAAAAAACATTGAAAACCCCTTATTTCATCCATTAAATCATGTAAATTTAAATCATCCATAATTTTTTATGGTGTAGTTTAATTTATAGATTAAATAGCCTTTTTCACCACAATACAATTTCAAGCAAAATTGTGATTTTTTGTTATTTAACATATATATTTGAATGGATAAATAGATTTAGCACCCTAAAAAACCACTAGGGAAATCGAATTTCAAGAAAGATTGTGATTTTTTGTTATTTAAAATATATTTTTGAATGGATAAATAGATTTAGCACCCAAAAAAACCACTAGGGAACTCAAATTTTGTAGATTAAGAAAACTTAAACTCAAGTTTTTAAAAATTCCTACTGGATTTTGGTTAAAATTAACTACAAAAAATGCCTTGAGAAATGTCATTTCATCTTTAAGTTAGACTACGCCATTTTTTATGGCATAGTCTATAGACGAAATAGTCTTTTTCATCATAATCTGACAATACAATTTCAAGCAAGATTGTGAATTTTTGTTATTTAAAATACATTTTTGAATGCATAAATAAATTCAGCACCTTGATCCACCCCTAAAGCATTGGAATTCTATAGATTAAACAAACTTAAACTCAAATTTTTAAAAATCTCTACTAGATTTTAGTTAAAATTATGAAAACCCTATTAAAAAATAAACACACATTAAAAAAGAAAAAAAAAACCAAAATCAAAACATTAGAAACTTAAAAGGTTTAACATCATCCATCATCAATATAACCCCATCTTTATCTTCAATCAATTTTAATTTGATATTTTTTAACAACACATAAAATTTAAATGTGATTTCTCTTAAAAAAAAATGGTAAGAAAAATAAATCTTAAACATTAATTTTAAAGTTTCTAATTTTAAAAAACAAAATATATATATAGTAAATAATACTGTAATAAATATTATATATACTAAAATATATAGTTTAAAAGGTGTAAGTTTAATTAATATACAAAATGGTCTGTTTCCTAGTATTTTTTCTTAGTAAATTTTATTCAAAATCTCATACAAATTTTTAAAAATCTGAAATTTAAATTGTTTAATTTCCAAAAATTAAGTACACTGAGAGTTTTATCAATGAAAATTCATTTATACATTCAAAAATATATTTTAAACTAAAATGTACAACATTAAATATAAATATATTTAAATCATCACATACAAATATACGGAATAAAATAATCTGCCTACCCATAAGTCATAAATACACGGGTGCTAGATATACCTGGCAATTGCTAAATGTGCGACCATAGAAAATTTAATGCGCCTGACATGGGGAGGTGTTTAACACCATATAACACCCCCACGCGGTGATAAGAGAGAAAAAAACCACGCGGGAGTGTTATATGGTGTTAAACACCGCCCATGTCAACGGGCATTAAATTTTCTATGGTCGCACAAATAAGAATAGCCGATATACCTACCTTTACATCACTGACCTAACAAAATCCAACTGTAAACACATACAACACTACATTTATGATCCATTAATATTTTAACAATTTCGTAGTACCATACACAAATAAATATACTGATACTGTATTTATTTCCCTATATTGAATTTATTTAACTGTTGGAGAATACATATCACAATCACAGAAAGTCATCGAGAGCTTACCAACAAGCAGTCACCTTTCAATTCAGCAGGCTTCCATTACACGTCAGGGCTGATTTCGTCCTTTTTTTTTCCATGACGCGGATCTATTCACCTTATCCGCTAACGTGTCAGATATTGACACGTCGCCTGAGAAAGATAAGATGCAAACATCGAAGGATGCGTCAAATGATTTCATATTTCAAATCGAGCTGAGCTGTAATCTTGGAAACGGTGATACTCATCTTCAGCAACCATTTCGATTCCTTTAAAAGACTCTTTTGGAGCAGGTAGTGGGTATCACAAAGTCGCCGAAGAATTGCAACCGTTTACGAGAGAAATAATGGGGTTGTTGGAGAAGCTGTGGGACGATAGTTTGGCCGGTCCTTGCCCAGATAGTGGCTTAGACAATCTCAGGAAGATCGCCATTACTAATTCTTCCATGGCACCTGCATCAGCGCCAGGTTGGTTTCTTTGCAGTACTGTAACACTCAACGCTTGTTTAAAATTGGGTCTGGGTTTGATATGCACATTTAAGCTTGAAGTTGCAGATATGCGGTGCCAATTATCTCATATTATATTTATCATTTCAACTTTCAGGTGGAGAGAGATTATGTAGAGCTAATTACTAACACAACTACACAGAATTAGTTGACAGGCCACAAAATATTCTTCGAAGCTCATAGGAAATAGAAGTCTAAAGGGTTGGGATGGAAAGAAAAAACAAAAAAACCCAAGGCTATCATTCAGTTGCCATTAAACTCCTTAATCCAAACTGTCAAGAACTACTGATAGGCACATATTATAAATCTAGCTGATCCATTTGTGTGTTCTTCCCCTTAAATTGATTAGGTTTATTAGATATACAAAGGGATTTCGAAACCTCAGTCTAGGGTAAGTCAATTGGCGATCCTCGTGATATTAGGTTTTTGGTTCAGTCTCTTTTTTTTAAGCTGTTCAGTTTTGTGGATATCATTAAAATCAATTAGCTATTTGATCATGGTTTTTGTGAAGTATGTGGTTCTAGGTTCAGCTTCATGTATTTTAGGTTGTTCAGCTGGGCAGATGCAAATCAATCGATCAATCTCGCAAATCAATTAATCAATCTCCCAACTAACAGTAATGTTCACTTATTAATCAATTTCCCAACTAACAGTGTGTTCACTTCTATAAATTTAAATTTACTTAGAGGTATAGAGATAAAAATTATATCAATCTCCTCACTAATAATGCATCCTCTACTATGTATCCTAATGTATCCTAACTGGCACTGGTTAAATTATAGTGATAGTAGTTGAAATCCACCCATAAATTCATTTATATTATCACTATTTAGGTTATTGTGGTTGAGATCCACCCATAAATTCATCTAGAGATATGGAAATTTGAAGTGAATTAACGTTCTGTGATGTAATGTTTACAGGGGCGGAAGAGGGTTTGGGCGCGGTAACGAACTGCAGAGCGGGTGCACAGTACCAGCGATCGAATGATGAGAAGAGTCGAGTAACGCAGAGTATCACCATTATTAAGTCTCCTGGTTATCTTCGTTCACTGTCTCTGGATATTCCGTCTTCGACTGCAGGCTCAAGCCCTCCAATCTCACCATCTTCTTGTGAGTAATCTTGTTCTGTTTTTCATCAGCATAACTGGATTTCTTTTTGCCATGAAATTCATGGGGCAGAGAACATTGGATTTATGTTTGATGGATTTGGAATATTGTGTAACAGTGACACCAGGAGAACGAGAGAATCCTTGGCGGAGTCATAAGCATAAGAAGGGATCTGAGAAATACCCGAGAGCAGAGCCCAGAAGCCCTACGGTTTATGACTGGTCAGTCTTTCATTGAAACGAGTACCTTATGCCGAAGTACATTAGGGTTTCTCACACATAAATATAAATAGTATTTGGACGAAGGACTGACACGAAATTATTGTATTGCAGGGTAGTATTCAGTGCCTTGGATGGATAAAGATGAAGCATTTGGTGGGTTCTGCACACTCGTTATCTTCTATCTGCGGATAGCTGTTAAGATGGCCCATGCATTTATAATGACAATTAGTCTCGGGGAATAACAAATGTTTGTACAGAGATTGATTTGGAGAGTGTTCCAAGACGATGAGAATATTTTTGTTGATAGTTTTACTGAAAAAGTTTGTGCAGTGCAGGCTTTTATAGCTGGTTGTGTATGTAAAGCCGATAGGGACGATACAAAGTTCAAACAGATTATAAGACATACAGATTGTGAACTTTTGGCCCATTGGGTGTATACTCGCAATTAACTCTGGCTTAGCCCAGACATTCAGATATCGGTAATTTGTATGGGCTCTTCAGCTACAGTGTTATATGTCATATTTATAGAGAGGCAATTATGAAGTGGATAGTTAAGTGTATGTTTAAACAAAAACCCAGGTAAATGAAATCATATTTAAAAAGTAATTATGAAGTGGATCTATTAAATATATGCTAATAGATTATGCCAGAATAAATGAAATTAAAGGAGAGAAGATGAGATTGAAAATGGTCATAGGATTTTTAAAATTTTTATTTAAAAAGTGATTATGAAGTGGATTGGAATATATGCCAAAATAAATGAAATTAGTAATTGTTGTAAAGGAGACACATTAACATAATAGTATATGAAATTAGTAATTGTGGTAAAGGAGACACATTAGCATAATAGCACATAGCATTAACTAATGTTTCTTTAACAATTATTGAAAAACAAAAAAAATATCAATAAAAGGCAAGGATGTTTTGGAAATAGAACAAAAAGATAGTTCTCATTAATATTACCAAACTTGATTTGTCAATAGAAGGCAAGGATGTTTTGGAAATAGAACCAACAAGATAGTTCTCATTAATATTAGCAAACTTGATTTGTATGCATTATATGTAAAATGAGTTTTTTGTCACTCTATTTATAACTCTCTAGACTCCACACATTAGATTCAATGCTAATAAGAAATTACATTTCATAAAAAATATCTTCATTTTACATTCCCATGGGTCTCAAAGTACTCCCTAAAAATTAGGGTTGTGTTTAACGGCCTTTTGTAAAAATCAGGGTTGTGGTAAGTGGCCTTTGTTTATTTCAAAATTTTGCTTCCATTGTTGATTTAAAACACAGGGAGTGTCTTCAAATTGGGAATTGGTCTCAAGCACTTTGTTTCTTCACCCCCTAGGTTTTTTTTGGATAGGAGAATATACCATTATGGCTAACCCACTCATAATAACACTTTCCATTTTAGAACTGGCTTGTTAAACCTCCCTTGTTTAACTAGAAAGATTAGCCTATCAATGTGTTGTGAGGTTTTATTATGTATTCACTTTGGAAGTTCTAGCATAGTAGTTTGTTTTCTCTTCTAAACTAAGTCCACTTTTAGGCAAAGAAGTGCACACGTTGTGAGGATTTGCACATGCTTGCCCTTCATTTCATTTCTTGTTCAATATTTATTCATCATGTTTGGCTAGCCTAAAAACAAAATTGTGGTATCTGTAAAATTAGAGAACTCCAATGACTTTGATAATGATCATCCTAATGCTTGTCACATTCCTCCTTCCACATCTTTGAAAAGAAAAGAGAAACTTATTCTTCCATACCTTATTATTCCCTAGAACATAACCACTATTGGCATAGCCCCATATTCAAAAGTACTTGTTCAATTTCAGAATTCCAGCTCCGGAGATTTACAATACTATCACTAAATACGTGAGTTTACTAAAACATATGCTAAACAACCATCAATATGGACATTGAAGATCTGAAGGTACCTTGTTTGAATAATGATAATTACGTCTCTATTTGTAAAAGTTGCAAATGAAGAGTAGAAAGTATGTATGTTGATCCAGATTTAAATAGGGATGCAACAAATTACAGAGATAACCATAAACACAGAGATGCAACAGAAATAATATTTCATTTCATTAATGTAAAATACTGAAATATGCTTACAAACAGAAATGGAAATAAACCAACTATGGCGATGGTAGCTCATCTCTAAGAAGAGATGTGGCGGCTACTTGCCTTTGAACTGTGTTATAATGAAGCTCAAAGGTTTATTTATTGTTGAGAAACGATGGAAAACTCCTAACATCCCAAAACCTAACCCTGGAAAATGAAACGCCAAATTGCAGGCCTCGTTTTGGGTAAGTTGGTACATCAACCTCCTAGGGTTGTAACTTTGGCACCTGATTTTTGTTTGACACATACAATAGCTCGTTAGAAAGATCTATTCAAGCACTAAAACTTTGGGAAGAAAAACATCAATTCATGGACCCATGTTGTTATCATATTTTCCAAAAAACGTCATTTAGGGGCTTAAATGGCTTCGAAAGTTTAGGACCCGAAACACTGTTAAAAATAGTAAGTTGTGCTACAATTACGAACACTGAAACATTGAAAGAGAGAGTTGTGGGGGTCCATGTGGGATACGCGGGTGGCGCCACATCCACCTAGATCATTTCTCTCCCCTTAGGAAGCAATGGTCTTCATTGCGTTGAGTTCCCCCATTTGCTGAACTTGGTCCCTGGTGTGTTGTTCTGCAATATTTGATGCGTCCAGTAATGGTGGGAAGCATGGTCGACAACGGTCCACATTGAACGCTCTGTGCAAGCGAAGGAATGGGGGAATGTTGTGCTTCAAATCATTATTTCCCACAACGTTGGTAATGGTGTGAGAACCATGTCTGTGTGGTTGGAGCTTTTGATGGGCTCTTGTAAGGCGTTCTTTCTGCTAATGCAACCAAATTTTGTTGCACACCTGAAGCTTGTGTGGTACCCTTGTGGGTGAGGAGAAGTTGTTCCTGTGTTCTTTTATGACCGTATCCCTCTGCTGCTTTTGCTGTGTGGAAAAACTTTGCGCGGGGGTCATGGATGTGGTGACGATCTTCCTTTTACTTTGGAAGCGAGCCAAACAAAAAATGAATTTCCTAGTCGGGGAGATCAACGTATTGCTTTTTTTAGCAGTGATCAAAGAGGTGGCGATAGGTGGGGCTACTTTTTATGTCCTGTCTAATGAATTATTCAAATAAATAATGATAGCACGAGGTCTTGACTCATACACAACATGTTGCCTCTACAAGTATGGTTGGCCTAATAATACATCACAAACATGCAAAGGTGTAACATCACACAATACCTCGTCTATGAAGGGTTTGATGTTGTAAAGAATGTGACACTATTGGCAAACTCAGAGATCTCGTCCTTGGTGGAGCCACCTGATACTATACAGTTGCGGGTGTGGTGTACTCGGTAGGCCCAACCACTTCACGACCGCTGTTGAAATGAGGTTCTTTTCGTTGCCACTATCAACAATGAATTGCAGCGGCGAACCCTTCACCCACCTCTATGAGTGGAAAAGACACTTCCCCTCTTCTAGATTCTCAGGCTCATTCTTTTGGATCTTGGTGGTGGCAACAGTGGCACTGTGGGCTCCACATCAATGATCTGCTTCCCTTTGTCATTCCCCTTGTTGGGTTCTGACTTAGGGTCAGAACATGCATCTGGTTCGGAAGCCTTCAATTCAGCCACCATCGACTGCTTGGTCCGACACTCACTTGTGTTGTAAGTGGGGCTTTTATGGAACTCACACCACTTTCCTGTGTCCTTCTTCGACTTCGTGGTGTTGTTTTTTTCTTGTGGTTTCGACGGATTGTCTTGGGTCACCCCGCCTTGGCTTTGTCCTTTGGTCTTCGGATTTGCAGATCCCAAGTCTCGGTGCCTCTGTTTGAACTTTTGCTCGATTTTGACAGCGTATTGATACACTGTGTCGAGCAAGGAGATGTTTAGAAACTCCATCTCTACCTGGATGTATCTGTGTAGGCAGCCGCGGTATTTGAGTACCAAATGTAATTTAGAATCCTTGATACCCAACTGTGTATGAAGGGTATGAAAAATGTTTGTGAACTCTGGCATATCTTGGTCCCTTTCCTGTTGTAGCGTGGTCCACTTTATGTATTTATCTTTGTCCTCATAGCTTTTGACAGGGTAGTACTACTCCTTGATGGCATTTCAGAATGAATCCCAAGTGGGTGCAGCTGAAAATAGTGAGCCCGTACTTTCATGTTTTTGCTCATAGTAGGTTTCCCACCAATGCTTGATGTGGGGGGTTGCTTTGAGAAGAGCGAAATAATTTTTTCCCGACTGGGAAAATCATGAACAAAAAAATACCCATCTAGCAAATTTAACCATTTATCTACGACATCTGCGTACATTTGACCCTCGAATATGGGGATTTCAAAATTCACTTGTATATTAAAGGGTGTGGCATTTCCAGAGTCACTGTTGGAAGTCTATGAGTCACCTTTAGGCAGTGGTTGAAGGATCTACGCAAAGTTGTCCATCATCGCGTTTCTTTGTTGCTCGAGAGCTTCTTTGAGTAAGATTTTGATAGGATCTCTTGCGCCCTCGTCTTTCTTTTCATCTACCATGGGAGGCCGTTGGGATTTGCGGGGCTAGTCCTGCAAAGGTTCAACCAGTTCAAGCCTTAATTCCTTATATCCTGACCTCGTTGGAGACATGCAAGGAAAGACAACGAAAGCGCAGACCACTCTGATATCACTGATCCGAATTGAAACATGAACGCAACAAATTACAGAGGAAACCATAAACACAGAGATGCAACGGAAATAATACTTCATTTCATTAATGTAAAATACTAAAATATGATTACAAATAGAAATGGAAATAAACCATGTAGAGCGATGGTAGTTTATCTTTGAGAAGAGATGTGGTGGCTACATGCCTCTGAACTGTGTCACAATGAGGCTCGAAGACCTATTTGTTGTTGAGAAACAATGAAAAAACTTTAACATCCCAAAACTTAACCCTAGAAGATGAAACGCCAAATTGTGGGCCATGTTTTAGGTAAGTTGGTACATCAACTTCTTGGGGTCGTAACTTTGGCACCTGATCTTCATTTGACGCGTACACTAGCTCGTTAAAAAGATCTATTCAAGCACTAAAACTTTGAGAAGAGAAACATCGGTCCATAGACCCATGTTGCTTCCAGATTTCCCAAAAAAACATCGTTTAGAGCCTCAAAACGGCTCCAGAAATTCAGGACCTGAAAAACTGCTAAAAATAGTAAATTGTGCTACAATTACGGAAACTAAAACACTGAAAGAGAGAGTTGTGGGGGTCCAAGTGGGATAGGTAGGTGGCCACTAACATCCCACTTGGATCATATGCTCTACTACTTCTTAAGAGTTGCAAAAACATAAATTTGGGAAAGATGTGAGACGAGAATACTAGTGGACTTAAAAAAAAAAGAGAGTTGAAAATGTCCCCAAGGATAAAGCTACTATAATTTAATTCAACCATATTTCAATTTAATAGTCAATAAATGCCCAATGCTTGTCATTAACGATATAGGTCATTATCAATATCGATGTGCCAAGATTAAAGTTAGAAAAAAGAAGGTCGTGATATTATATATTATACTAGTTCAAACAAGATGGGTAGGAGTAGAATACTAACCATTGAAGAAAAAAAATATTTGTTTTATGCAACACTAATTCAAACATAGAAGATCAAACTTAGATGTGTGTTGAATGTCATTTTGACTAGAAGACAACAAGAAGCAATGAGCCTGTGTGGTCTGAATGTTAGAGCCATAAAAGTAAAACATATTTAACCAAAGGAACTTTTTTGCTTAAAGCTTGAAAGGGTATGACTAATGTATCAAGACCCCCAAAAAGCTTAAGATCTAACCATTTTTTATTTTGAATTCATGTTTAACTTACAATCATGTTTTTCATCAATAGCTTGAATATATTTCTTGTTACAATCATGCATGTTGCTAAATAATGTTTTTTTCTAGAATCCAAAAATTGATTTGGCTCCTCCACTCTCTCCCTCTCATTATGCATAAAAGAGGTGGTTAAGATTCCACATAAATGTCTCCCAATATATATTAGTATCAATACCTTTAATAATATTTTATGCACTAATTTACCTCTTTGCATCAAATATATTCATTATAAATCATGGTAGTGAACACTGAAAACAAAGTTCTCAAATTTACCCAAATTATATCATCACTGCTTATTTCACAAGATTTTAAAAGCTAGTTTGAGTGCTTCTGAAGTCAAACCATATTATTATACATCATAAAATCGAACAAATATTAGCTCAAAGCGTGCATAAATCATAATAGGGAGGGCATACATCAAGAAAATAAAATGCATTTCTCTTATTTTTTTGTCAATTTGTGGGCCTTGGCATTTCCTAGGGGAGGAGCTTCTTAGAGGATCATCCAATTCAACTTGTGATTTTTCAGTAGGTAAATCTATGGAGGTGGGATTTAGAGTTCCCTATAACAATCACTTTCACCTTATCCTCTAAAGGGGTGTGTTCGTTGTACATTCGGGGGAGAGGCATGTATCGTAGCAAGGAGTGTTGAAGTTTCCTAAACTTCTCGCTCAACCAATGAATTTCACGAGTTCTAGTCTCCACCACGGGGAGTGTGGAAGCTTCCTAAGCTTCTCGCTCAACAAATGAACTTCATGAGTTCTAGTTTATACTGGTTGGGTATGTGTCGATAACTTTCAACCATTCAAGTGGGACAGAAAGCTGAATTTTCTAAATTTCTTTATTATACATGCCACTGGCAAGATATATAATGTATTCACTTCTTCATTGACTTGCTATTAGTTTTTCTTTGACTAAAAAAATATAAAATCTATCCAAAGTTTAACATTATGAAATAAAATTTATTTCTATTTATCTCAAATATGATTGGTTGAAATGTATCCCCTCTTATTGTGTACTCATGGCAAGAATTGACTTTTGTGTACTCTAGTATTATTTTTTACTATGTATTTTATCACTAATTACTATGTACAATAAATATAAATAATTTGAAAAATAACATTATATATTAATTACTATGTACCATAAACACAAATGGTTTGTAATTAAATTAAAAAAAATCATTTTCTCATTGGTGTAAAGTATTGAATAGACAATTTGTATGAGATTTATTTTTTAATTTACAAAAAATAATTTAAAAAATATGAATTTGAAAAAATATGTAAAAAGAACCTGTGCAATTTGTACAACTCTCATTATATCAATCTATACTCTAATGATATGACATGTGTACTATAATAATGAGCATTATATAAAATAAATTGTACCATTCAATATTAAACAAATATTATTAACTCGTTATCATTCTTTTCCATGTCTATTATATATATATAATATATATATATTAATATATTATATATAAACTTTATTTACCAAAAAAAATGTTAGTTATATTAAATAAATAATAAAAAGGTTAACAATATCAATACCTAATTACATTTATTATGTTTGAGTATATACAACACATCATGATTTAAAAATATTTATTTAACTAAGCCAACAGGGAATACTATCAATGTTGCCTTATTCAACTCTATTAAGTAAATTTACAAACTAAATTAAACTAAAAAAAATAAAATAAAAAATAAATAAAATATATTAAACAACATCATCATTATATTTACTAAAAAACTAAATATAATGTGATGAAAAACTAACCAAACCTAAAACCAAAAACTAAAACTAATTAGAAAAATATATTTGTCCTAATAAAAAAATATAAATATGAATCTTAAAAATATAAAGAATAAATTATAATATATATATGAAAAACTCTTAAAACAATACAAAGAGAAATAAATAAATAAATTTGATATATATATTTTTACATTTCTAAAAAAAATACTTTTAAATTAATATATTTAAAAATTATTTTCTGATTTAATTTTCCATCTTATTATTCTTGAACATAACCGTTTCCTAATTTATATAACAATAATATAATTACCTAAAAAATCAAAATAGAATTCAACAAAATTAAGTTAAACATATTGTGTTGTCATATCTAACACAAAATTAAATAAAGACTATAAACGAAATTTAACAATTCAATATTAAAATTGTGAAACTAAAACCAAATGTGGGCGCTACTTTGTAAAACTCATTATATCCTTGATTTGATTTGTTGCGTTCTTTTCTCTCACAAAATTCAAGATTATACATATGTTTAATATGGCTAAAATTCTTTTTAGCCACTTCATTTCACGTTGCTCTTGGCCTTAGGCAAAAGTTAAAATCCTAGAGAAATTAATATGTCTAAAATACTTTCACGTGTTGAATCGTTTGTGTTGATTTTAATCTATATGATTTAAATAATTGAATATTAATAGTAATAAATGGCAATAAAAAGATTATGACATATTAATATTAGTGAAAATGAAATTTAAATAAAAAATATAAACTAAATTTAACAATTTTGCCTTCTGAAATTGTGAAAATAAACCTTTGCCCAAATATAAGGAGGACTTTGTAAAATTCATTATAGTATTGATTTGTTGCACATTCCTTTCTCACAAAAAAATTCAAAATTATACATATATTTAATTGAGAAAAAAATTTAGTTACTTCATTTTAAGTTGCTCTTAGCCCTAGTACCAGAGGTTTTATAGATCACTGAAATAATTGGATATTAATAGTAAGAAATTGACGATAAAATTTTTTATGACATTAATATTAGTGAAAACTAAATTTAGATTAAGAATATAAACGAAATTTAATAATTCAGCATTATGAAACTGTGAAACTAAGGCTTGAACACATATGGGAAAGCCGAGGCATTTTTCAAATGTTTTTTTGTACGCTGCATCAATAAAAACTAAAATCAACATCCTACATCCACCAAATACTGAGAGAAGGGCATTCTGCAAGTGCTACTCATTTATAAAAACAAACTAGCAAAGCAATGGAAATAAACAATTCTCATATTCTTCAAAAAGGACATTTTGCTTTGTTCAGAGTGCAAGCATTAGGGATTTTGCATCACTAGTTATGGAGTACAAATTAAGACGAATGTACCCAATTGTTTCATGGGTTATTTTTCATTTGATAGTAGGAGCAAATGTTTAGCATTGATGTTTTGAAATTCATAACTTGCAACATTGTATCCTAGCCTTCGCAATATGAGAAAACAAAGAGTCACCATTGTTATAAATCCACAAATAAATAGTGTGCCTAAAAATTACTTAACAATCCCCAATCCCCAAAACTTGCAAACTTCCATAGCCAAGCATCAAATAGTTGAAACTTCCACAGTCATGAGATTTAAAATCGTTGTATAGATTTGAACTTGGGAGGCCTAGTTCTCAACATCATTCCAACATAATCAATGCAATAGCATATCAATGCATCTACACCCTTCTGAAAAGATCCAACAATGTAGTAGCATATCAATGCATCTATACCCTTCTAATAGAAGCAACAACACAATAGCTTATCAATGCTACAAATAAAAGACTTTTGCTCCCAAGAAGTCCTATTATTATACCCAATTATTATTATTATTTAATTTTAATACAACTCCGAATTTTAAAAGATCCAACGACACAAAAGCTTACCAATATTACAAATAAAGGAACTGAGTTTACCTAGGAAGAGTATTATATCCAATTATATTATTCAAAGTTTTGTGATGTCAAGACTTATCAACAAATATGGAAAAGCTCGATCATTTTTCAAATGCTTTTCTACAATCTGCAAAAATAAAAACTAAATTCAACATCCTATGTCCACCAAATATTGAGAGAAGGGCATACTGCAAGTGCTACACATTTATCAAAAACAAAATTGACAAAGCAATGGCAATAAAAAATTCTCAAAATCTTCAAAAGCATATTTTTCTATGTCAGAGTGCAACCATTAGGCATTTTGGATCACTGGTTATAGAGTACAAATTAAGATTAATGTACCCAATTGCTTCATGGGTTATTTTGCATTTCATAGCTGGGGAAAACGGTTAGCATTGGTGTTTTGAAATTCATAACTTGCAACATTGTATCTCATCCCTTGCAATATGAGAAAACAAAGAGTTATCATTATTTCTGCTCAATAAAGCCACAAATAAAAATCTTACCTGAAAACTACTTAACAAACCCCAAAACTTGCAAACTTCCATAGCCAATTACCAAACAACTGAAAATTCTAGGGTCATGAGTGTTACACAGTAATTTGTCACCGTTGGTCACCGTCCCTGTTACCCTTGTTTTCGTACATTGCAGGACACATTTCGGGACCTGTGACCAGTGACATAACCAAAAAACACTTGCATTGTGTTCCCCTGAGTATGTACTTCATGTTCCCTGAAGACACTTTTTGCAAATTATCCCTAAAAAGTGCCCTTTTTCCATTAGCGCGGGTACACAGTGTCTTACCCACGCCAATGACTCAGTTCCTCAAAAGGAGGCGCGCCCATTGGCACTCTGTCCCAGAGCAACACACGTGCCACCTAAATTTGGTAATGATTTTTAGCCAACGCGCACCCATGTGTTTTTTCCTCTCTTGTCATGAAGTTCTATGAAGGAAAAATCATCAAGATAGAGGTCGAAAGTCATTTTTTATCCATGACAACTATCCTCAGTAGCTTTTCAGGGATAATGCCAATCCACAATGGACGTCCTGGTACATTGTATCTTCCTCCCTTCTCCATCTATAAAAGCCTGTCCTCATGCATTAGACAAGCTAGTTCTAAGAGTTCTGGAGTAATGCTAGTTGTGATTATGCTTGTTTGGAGTGATAGTAAGAGTCTTGAAGCATAGGGAGGTTATGCTGCCGGAATCCTGAGAGAGAGAAGGTCTATTGCAAGGCATACATAGCTGCTCGCCCAGCCAGAGAATAGGTTCAACGTCAGAACCTTGGTTGTATCTTTCTCTGCCTATTATTCATTAATAGATGACTACTGTTATGGTTCCATTCTCATTTGTCTTATGATGGTTATGTGAATTACATCCTTTCTGACTGATGTATAGTTGCTTTTACTAGATTTCACGCTTTTGTTTGTTCTCTCTTTGCATGTGCAGGTGTCCATCCACGAGGATAGTGGAGGATCATGACCGACCAGAGCGAAGGAGTGAGAGCGGCAACTCTTAATCAAACAAATAGCACTAGAATCCAAGTAGGTGTTCATTACCCACTTTTTAATTGCAACTAGGAACTTGCAGAGTAGCATTGATTGATTGTTGCTAGACCCATTTTGGGCTAGTGGGATCGCCTCTGTCCGCAGAG
>APFE030688874.1:53512-78399 GCA_000404065.3 Pinus taeda
TCCAGGCGTGATTCTTGATACATGACTCATTCATTGGATGGCTGCGACCATACCTGAGTCAATTCATTGATCCTAACAAGATGGCTGCGTCCATACTACGGATCTAGATATCATGTACTCTCTTATGGATGGCTGTGACCATGCCATGTACATCATGTATTTGAACTATCAAATTGTATCTCTCAATGCAGATTCTCGGCAGCAACTATATATGTTCTTGTAAAGCATTTCACCCCTCTCTCTCTCGGGCCTCATGCTTTAGGGGCCATCTGTTACACAGTAATTTGTCACCGTTGGTCACCGTCCTTGTTACCCTTGTTTTCGTACATTGGAGGACACATTTCGGGACCTGTGACCAGTGACATAACCAAAAAACACTTGCATTATGTTCCCCTGAGTATGTACTTCATGTTCCCTGAAGACACTTTTTGCAAATTATCCCTAAAAAGTGGCCTTTTTCCATTAGCGCGGGTACACAGTGTCTTACCCGCGCCAATGACTCAGTTCCTCAAAAGGAGGCACGCCCATTAGCGCTCTGTCCTAGAGCAACACCCGCGCCACCTAAATTTGATAATGATTTTTAGCCAACGCGCACCCATGTGTTTTTTCCTCTCTTGTCATGAAGTTCTATGAAGGAAAAATCATCAAGATAGAGGTCGAAAGTCATTTTTTATCCATGACAACTATCCTCAGTAGCTTTTCAGGGATAATGCCAATCCACAATGGACGTCCTGGTACATTGTATCTTCCTCCCTTCTCCATCTATAAAATCCTGTCCTCATGCATTAGACAAGCTAGTTCTAAGAGTTCTGGAGTAATGCTAGTTGTGATTATGCTTGTCTGGAGTGATAGTAAGAGTCTTGAAGCATAGGGAGGTTATGCTGCCGGAATCCTGAGAGAGAGAAGGTCTATTGCAAGGCATACATAGCTGCTCGCCCAGCCAGAGAATAGGTCCAACGTCAGAACCTTGGTTGTATCTTTCTATGCCTATTATTCATTAATAGATGACTACTGTTATGGTTCCATTCTCATTTGTCTTATGATGGTTATGTGAATTACATCCTTTCTGACTGATGTATAGTTGCTTTTACTAGATTTTATGCTTGTGTTTGTTCTCTCTTTGCATGTGCAGGTGTCCATCCACGAGGATAGTGGAGGATCGTGACCGACCAGAGCGAAGGAGTGAGAGCGGCAACTCTTCATCAAACAAATAGCGTTGGAATCCAAGTAGGTGTTCATTACCCACTTTTTAATTGCAACTAGGAACTTGCAGAGTTGCATTGATTGATTGTTGCTAGACCCATTTTGGGCTAGTGGGATCGCCTCTGTCCGCAGAGGGGATTTACCTGTTCAACAATGAGATCTAAAATGGGTGTATAGATTTGAACTTGGAAGGCCCAATCCTCAACATCATTACAACATAATGTAGCTACACCCTTCTAAAAATATCCAACAACACAATAGCATATCAATGCACCTATACCCTTATAATAGAAGCAACAACACAATAGCTTATCAATGCTACAAATAAAGCACTGTGTCCCCCTAAGATTTATTATTATTATACCCAACAATGCAAAAGCATATCAATATTACGAATAAAGACATTGAGTTTACTAAGGAAGAGTATTATATCCAATTACAATATTCATAATTTTGTGATGAAGTGTTGCTTCCACCTTGCACCAAAACCAACAGATGCATGGCAATAGATCAAAACCTTCGGCACATGTACACCCGAAGATAACTAAATAAATAAAAATGGAATATATCTCATTCGTCAATGTGGGATCCCTAGATATTATGGTTGCACTAAACATAGTAGATTCTTTTTTCCTTTGTGCCAATTGACAGTCGAATGGACCTGTAGCAAAAACAAGGAAACAAGATTCAGAAGATGAGAAGGGTGTTGAGAAATCTAGGGAATGGATAGTTAAAAGATTTATCTATGTTATATACCTAGGGGGGATAACATGGGGTACCAAGGGAGGTGCCCAAGGTAATAATGTAATAATGGGATGGGCCATAGTAATAAATAAGGTGGTTAACCCATATCATGTAAGGGACCACAAGTAGTTAGTATTAATGTAAATGGGCCCATGGTATTAGTGGATGGTATGAGGGAACCATGGTAATGATCCATGGTATTGTATGTATGAGGCCTATATAGAGGTTAGAGACTCCACATGGGAGATAATCAAGAATTATTGTCAAGAATTATTGTATGAGCAAGCATATGGCTTGTGGAGTGTTCTCCTTCCTTAAGGAGTGAATGTATGGTGTTTCCCTACCTTAAGGGTTTGATCAATAAAGAATCATTCCATATTATTTCTGGGTTTATTTGCATTATCTTATATTTTCATATCATATCTATAATATTTCCGGGTTAGATCTACAACAAGTGGTATCAGAGCTACAACAATCTGCTTGATAATTTCTTGTGATATACTTTTACTTCTTTTCTTATGATCACTTCTTCGTTATGTTATTATTGTGTTCTTTTCATCAAGACAATTACCAATATGCATAATAAAAGACAAGGGACACAGTATGTAGGCTTGTCATCCAGGGCTAAAACCCCTCAACTATTGAGAGGGAAACCCAATAAAATTTCTTCTTCTAGATCTTCAATTGATGAGTACCAAGACCATGACACACACCCGTGACTCTAGTATCATCCCAAGAACCTTGTCACTATCCTTGATTCTCTTCCTCTTCCATTTGACTTCCTTCTTGATCTGGAACTGCTCTCCTCAGCGCCTTCTAGAGAAACTCGGTCTCCATTCTTCACACTACTTCTTCTCGATTTCTCCTAGAGAAATTCGGTCTCTATGATTTCACTGGCTTCCTCTAGAGAATCTTGGTCTCTAGATCTCTATCTCAATTACCCAAAACAAATATCTAGAAAAACCCTTCCAGAATAATTCCTTCTTTGTTATCCTAGAAGAAACTTCTCCTTCGCTTTCCCATAAGAAACTCTCCTTTGTTGACCCTAGAAGAAACCTCCTTCACTGCCCCAAAAGAATACTTCTTCGCTTCCCAAAGAATGATCCTTCGTTGCCCAGAATAATCTTTCTTCGTTGCCTCAGTAGAAAACTTTTTTTGCACTTCTCTTGTTAGCCTCTTCTTCGCACTTCTTGACCGAATGTAAGTTGAGTTGTTTGCTTTCAAGTGAGGCCGAGTTAGGCTTTATATACAACTCATCTCATGTTCTTTAGGTCGACATGATTACTAAAGGTTAGGCCAACATCCTCTAGCGTGTTCTTCCATCGTTGTAGGTTGACTTGAAAAGGGTAAGTGACAAGGTATTGGAGGATATTTTACATAGACAAATTTGACCTTTTACAAAGTGTAACATGACTTCATTACATGACAATGACTCTATCATTTTATAAATAGATGACAAATAACTTCTAAACACTCTTAATGGGAGTCTTGACTCAAAAAAAAATATCTTTCTCATGAAACCCATGAAGCAAGTCAATATAATAATTTTATTTTTCTTCTTTACATCTCATTACATAAAATCATAATTACATGTCATTATGAAGACCGAACCTAGTTACACTTTTCAATGCTCCCTCTTAACTAGGGAGGTATTCATAATGGTACTTGGACTTTCTCAATTTGAAGAATTTTTCATGAGAAGAATTCGGATTGGTAACTCATTTGTATAAAATCATATCAACCATCATTGTTACATAGCAAGGCCTTGACTAACAACTCCTTATCTCCACAATAACTGAGCTCAATGTTGGCGAGATCAATGATTTATAGACACTCTCATCATTGTCTCTCTCGGAACATCCCTTACCCAAGTACTCAGGGTATGTTCCATGGGGACTATTCTTATCTTGGACTCCCCAACCCTCAAAGAATATCAGTCATCCACGACTACTCTCTTATTGGTTGCCCTATCTTGTCCTCATAGAGTATGGATGCCAAATGATTACTCAATCCTCCATTTTGTCTTCATAGGTGAAGACTAGAATGACATGTCTACCTTTCCCTCTCAAATAGGGAGGACATATTCCAATAAAGGAATGTACTCATTATTACCAAAAATAAATGTACCTAAGCTCCCTCTTGGCTTAGGAATTTCCAAGTTTCTCCAAGTAAGAAACTTATTTTCCAGGATCCCTCTTAACTAGAGACCTACAACAACGCCTCATGTGGAACAACTAGATGCCTAAAGAACTCCTCTCTTCTTCGATGTCATCAATTTTTTTTTTTCATGGAGCCTTCATCTTTCGGGGATTTCCTCATAGGGCACAGACCATCCATCACTTTCATCCATGAGTTAGTCATGTCCTCATTTCACCAGAAAGTTTTCCATATGCCTTTGCTTCACAAAATTCTTCTTTCTTTCATGCCATATTTTCTGGAAGGATCTTACATCCTTCAATATGGATTTCCTAGAAGTCATCCACAGATCATCCCTTTGGAAGTCCTACATAAGCCCATTCAAATGTTAGTTCAAAAATAAGAGATGAACACTTAAATCAAAATTACCTTTGTGATGGTATTTCTTCATGACATCTTCCTGTAGGTATCGACATCTTGCATGCGGATTGACACATCTCCCACAGATATCCATTGTCAAGGGCCTCCATATTTTTCTGACTCCTATTAGAGTCTTCACATTTTTCTGGGAGATATTCTAGTGAACTCTTCTTTGTCTCAGATGTTGAATTCCTTCTACCTTTGTTGCATACTTTCATTATCCCTTCCTTTCTTTCCACACTTGATTCCCAGGAGCTTCCAATTAGAGTTCATCAATTTCCTCATGATTCATATGAGAACATATTATGTTGATTTCATCTAGTGTGAATTATGCCTTTTCTGCAATATTTCAGAGGAGGAGATATTTTCTTCTTTTGACCATATTTCCCAAGATGGGTATAGTGATTAATATTATCTGCAACCATATGACATGAATTTCATATAAATCTATGTGAGTATGCATACCTCATTTTTCCTTTCTGTCATCCAGACTTCCTGTAGAAGCTTCATTTGAACGGAAGAAATTTATCCTTTAACTTATTTTCCTGCTATGCCATCATACCATCATCCCTTGAATCCCTCAAGCCAAAATTCTTGATGAAATTCTTGCTCCCTTTCTAGATTGGTGAATCCTTTGATAAGGATTCCATCAGAGAAACTTGAGGATCTTTCATATCCTCACCTGGCAGATGTTTCCTTATTGACTATTGTATGGTGATCTCAGTCGATGATTACCTCTACTTATTTCTATAAGTATCACTTGAGGTTTCAATGAGGTTTCCAAGAGCTCCCATTCTTTCTAATTACGAGAATTTATTTCAGACATTTTTTCTGCTTCCAATGTCACAAGATCTTACTTCTAATGCTTCTATCATAATATTATTTTATAATCTGAACCATCCTGTTTTATTACATTGCTTGTTATATATAAATTACAAGTGAAAAGTATCTTCTGAAGAAGATCATCTTAGTCATAGTAGAGATATTTTTTCTTCTTCCTTCTTAAGCTTCTTTGTCTCAGGTTCTTTCACTTCATCAGTAATATGGGATTCTTCCCTATCCATCTTACGTTTGGGACAATCTCTTCTATAATTCCCAAGTTTATGAAACCATAGTGCCTTTTCTTAGCCATGTTCTTCTTTTTCTTTGGAGGAACAAACTTTCCACATTTCCCTTTTCTTCTTGTCACTGTTTGATCCCTTCTATTTGACCTTTTGTTACTTTATTTTTTCAACATATCTTCTTTTGTCTTGTAGAGATACCATAATTTCATGAATGGGATAGCTTCCTCTTCCCTAGTAGATATGAGGTTACCTTGTTCATCAGTCAATTCATTTAGAATGACGAAGATCATTTCGTTATAAAATACCATCTCTCCTAGATCATGCAATTGACCTTTTATTTGAGATTCTTTTGAGAGGCATGACAATATCCCTTCATCCCTTGACACCTTCAATTTATATAGATCATATCTAAGTGATATGATCTTTCAAATTATGCTTTCAGAGAAAATTTCAACCAGCTTATCATATATTTCTTTAGATGTCTCCAACTCGGCTACATAGGAAATGAGAGGATATTTAATGGATTCTTTAAGGATATTTTGAGTCTTGAGATCCCTCTCCATGTATTCAAATAATGCATATTCTTCAAGTGGTTTGGAGACCTTTCAATGGACATGATTAATGACAAGGACTATGTCTATCCTTCTTTTCCATGCAAGGAAGTTCGATATCCCAACCAACTGATGGTTCTCCTTGAAACATGAAGTCATTTTCACTAGATTATATTATAATAAAAGATACTTACTTATGAAGATATAATCTTCAACTGGATGGTGAAATTGTTGCTTCATATGATCCTTTTAGGAACGTTCTTTCTTCAATGAGGGAAGATTGTCGTCTTTAGGATGATTTTCTTCCAAATGAGATCCTTGCTTCAATAGAGAGAAGATTTCCTTTCGATCTAAACTTCCTTAGATTTGAAGAGATTCCCATTTGATGATGTATGAGTAATGATCTTTGAAGTGCTTCTAGGGTTTCTGTCTTTCTTCGGGCTTCCTGCTTGAAGATAATTTCAAGAATCTTTCTAGAGTACCATTCTTTGTTGAATGCACAGGGTTTATTTCAAAACGTTTTTACCTATTGACTGTAGTTGTAGCTCTGTTAAAATGTTTTACTTCCCACAAGGTTTTTCTCAAAACGTTTTTACCATTTTACTATTTGGTCACTGTCAATTCTGTGTAACTACAACTCACGGGGTTTCAAAACTGCTTAATTTTCTGAGTTTACAGACTTCTCCTTTGAAAATTTTAACCATTTTGTTTGCTGCCTTTTGATCAGAATGGAATGTGGCTCATTTCTTTGTTTTTTAAAAACGTTTTGACCATTTACTTTTGTCTAGTATGCCGTGCATAACCATCAAACTGATAATTGGAACCATTTGTAATTATTTGCTGACACCATCTGGCTTCTTGTTGCATTCATACGCAGGTTATATTGTTCATGGCCCTTCCTTCCATTCTGTCATGGCTGTCCTCCTGCATACCGACTTATTTTGCTGTGACTATCATACTATATCCTCCCACCTAATATCATTTCTGTGTTTGCCACTTTTGTTATGTGCACAAAAAAATGTTATATTTCATACATTCCTTTTTGTATTCCCTTTCAAAATGCACATATAGTGTTTAATACATTTCTTTGATGTATTTCCTTTAAAAAAAATGTGCATGTTTGATCCTTACCCTTTTTCATATTATATATACTTGCCATCATATCGTATTTGCCATTATAACTTACACTATCGTATCATATTACCATTTCAATAGTATTACTTTTCATAGGTTTAATACATGAATTATTTTGTATGCTTTCTCATAATGCGCACATCCCATATGTTTGGTAATATATCTCTTTAATTTTAAAATGACCATTTAGGTCATGTTTAAAATTACTTCCATGATGCTAATTGCTTGGTTTGTTTGTGCAAGTTTCGACTTATTAAATCCTCACTTTGATCCATTTTGCTTTATGGAAAAATACTTAGGGTTGGGGTTATGAAATGAATATGGAATGTAGGAAATAAATATAGGTAAATAGAGAATGATATTTAGGGTTATGAAATGTTAGGGTTATGGAATGAATATAAGATGTACATATGTACATTGGATTAAGTATAGGGTAAATGTAGTAGGATGGACATAGGCTAATGGGTATAGAATGAGGAAAATGTGATGAATATAAAATATGCATTCAGGTATTAACTCAATTTTAACAAAGTCTACAAATTTCTACAAAAATTTAAATTTACAAGAGCAAAATTGTGCACTTACTATTCTTGTACTTCCCTGTAGTATTGGATGAATGTTGTTGTTGTTTAACAATATTGGATGAAGTTGTCTTGATTGAATATTGTAGATAGATAGAGCTTATTTATGCTTTCTGTTCTAGCATCCTTTATTGATTCTGGTCCATTGATTGTTGATGTCGTTCAGGTCCCTCTGCAATTGATTTATAATAACTCAGGTCCCTTTTGTCATGTACATTTTTATACAATATATACATGTTTTTGCTAACATTTCAGGTCCCTCTGCAATTGATTTCAAAAATATTTCAGGGCCCAACTGCCAACAATACAAGTTCCGTCGTCAATTCAGCTAGCTGCACAACTAAGTTTCTTTTTGCGAACCTTCCCCCCTTGCTAATGAGAAGACTTGTCCTCAAGTCTTGTTTATTTTGGAGGATGATTCCTGCAAACTCAAACTAAAGAAATGGTAAAACAAAATAGAGAATTCATATTGGCCAAGATAGTTGGTTTTCCTATATGAATTCAAGTTTGTATTATGCCACTTTCGTGGATTTTCACAACCAAACTCCTTTATTATTTTTTATCTTTTTCTATTTTTTTATTTTTTCTTTTCTGAATGGAGGTGGGGTGTAATGGAGTAGGGAAGTATGAAAGCTTATGAAAATAGGTTATATTGAAGTCATGATGTAGTAGTGAGTCTGGACTTCAACATGCCTAGTCATGGAGCTTAACATACAGTATGGATGATGAATTCAAATCATGAACAAATGATGATTATCAAATCATGAACAATATGAATTCAATATGAAAGGCTTCTTTGGATATTGATATGACATAAAACTTGACTACTTCTTCTGATGATTAGCTTCATGTCTTTTTGCCTTGATCTCGATCATGTTGTAGGGTTTGTTGATGTTGGTGGTCAACATGTAAGAGCAAGTTTCAAGAGTTTGAGTTGCATTGAATGAACTCAATATCAGGTGAATTTTCACTTTACTTTGACTTGAACATTTGTATTCATATTCTGGAATATGAATTTGACTTTGAAAATTACTTCATCCATGGACTTCA
Organism: Pinus taeda; assembly: GCA_000404065.3. Lineage (NCBI taxonomy): Eukaryota > Viridiplantae > Streptophyta > Pinopsida > Pinales > Pinaceae > Pinus > Pinus taeda. The sequence goes on from APFE030688874.1 coordinate 62,396, forward strand.
CTCCTTCATTCTTCCTGTGACCTGCAAAAACATAGCATTTGCCTGCAATACAACATTAGATGATGGAGGAAGAGAGGTGTACAGTCTCTATTCTTCCAATAAATATGTAAATCATTACAAGAATTGCTTAGAAAACAAGTCAAATATGATAGACAAACATAATGCATTTATTTACCCCTTGAGGAATGGTAGTCAGCCTAGACCTCCTAGCGGTATTTCGCTTACAAAATATTTGTTTTATATCCAATTAGAGTGATTCCAAAGACAAGTTAAAGTGAGTTCATATGGCTACCTCCAGTATAAACAAGTTTTCAAAATGGTTTAAAATGATATGACAAAAATTATAAGGAGTGCCATGTTTGATAGAGCTTCTTGTTAATGTTTAACTAGACCAACAGTCACTATTTGAAGCGTAACTTTTTCGATAAAGATCAGATCGATATGATTCCACTTGGAGATTAAAGTAGATTTTTTTATTTTTTATTTTTTTATTTTATTTTATTTTTTATTTTTTTTTTTTTATTTTATTTTATTTTTATTTTTTAATTTTTATTTTATTTTATTTATTTATTTATTTTTATTTATTTATTTTTTTTCAGTAGAAACTGGTTTTAAAAATTCTTAGGCTTGATATCACAAAATTGGTGATGAACAGACCTAGGAGGCAGAGTTTTACTATATTGTTTTGAAGACATGTAGTCACTAAATGTGGCATAACTTTTTCATTTCACCTCCAAATGGGATGATTAAAATTGTGTCTTAAACTAGACTTGAATATATATCCCCCATATAAACAGGTTTTGAAAAGAAGATGATTTGGTATTTCAAATATGCCAATGAATAGTCTAGACCTAGAATTGTCACCATGCAGATTTTTCGACAAGTAGTTAGTATTTCAAGAATAACTTTTTCATATGATACCTGATTGAAGTGATTCAAATTGATTTGGAAACTATATTCCAAGGGCTATCTTCCCTATGAATTTTAGATAAAAATATTTCCATTAGACACCTCAAATATAGGCTGTACTAACTCTGTCCTCAACATTTCACTTGAGACCTAGTTTTGATTTTGATCACATTTTTATTTGTGATATAAATTGAGAACTTCAAAATGGATTCCAAAAACTAGATTTCAAGAGATATGTAAAAAACATGATTTCAAAATGATCCTATATGGTTACCCAATATAGGCTTGTTCTTACTGCGTTTTTCCATGTAGTCCTTTCAAATGAATATTAAACAATGATTTGAAGAAATAGTTTGAAACAAATTTATTATGGAAGTCTTATTGTGAATTTATTCTACTTGTTTGTTTATTTTATTCTATTCTATTCTATTTTAGAAAAATAATTCATTCTCTCAAGTATAAGAGAATTTCCAGTGTATCCATTTTCGTAACAAGATCATAAGTAAACTCATATCCAAATTTAAAAAATATACTTTAATGAATGTTTGGACAAGAAAATTTATTTGATCATAAAGATTTGATGAGAAAGAATGTTGAGGAATGGAGTAGTGTTGTAGCCTATTATTTAACATCATTTTTTAGATTTTGTCGTTGAAAATGGATTTATTAGTTATTTTTTTGATTTTATGTTTTTAATGGGGGGTTTTGTTTTGGAAACCTAATTTTAGGATCTCTATTTCTAGGCATAAAGAAACATAACTAATAGAAATGTATACTAACTAAATTTTTAGTGTTTTTGTTTATCTTCTATTTGACTATGTTGATAATTACCTCCCCGGCAACAGCGCCAAAATGTTGTGCTAATTTATTGACTAAATTAACACAAGTATTTAATTATCAATCCGGGTTTGTAAAACTTGGAGGCAAATCCACTGTATATGGACATCAGATATAATCAAGTTTAGAAGATAAAATTTGAAGAATTAAGGAAGTACATATTACAAATATAAACCTATTTTAACAATTTCTACTTCATTTATGTAATATATGAGGGAAGAGGCTCCAAACTTAGGAGAATCAGGTTGTCCTTCCCTACAATACTACTTTCATGAAGATAAATATGAGAGCACTAATTAACAATGGCTTATGATGCAGAAGATGTAAAAGAAGAGGCTCCTAACTAAAGAAGTTCAGATTGTCCTTCTTCACAATCCTACTATATCACAATCACCATTGCTTCAAACCAGAAATGCAGAAATACCTTCAAATGATAAATGGAGAATGAAATTCAGTTTTAGTTCAAGATCAAATAGAAGGGGAATTTAACTTAAATTCCTTTGTGTCCATTCATATGTAGATTAGAATTAAACCAATATCCATTCATCAATTATCACACATTTAAATACATTTGAAACAAAAACTAGTCTATGAAAACTACGAAAATTGAACCAAGAAGTGTGCTTAGCTTGGTGTGGGGGCCCTCCACCCTTGCCTTGCACACTTGAAGAAATCTCAGCTACAACAACTTTAGTAAATCAACCAAGCATGAACAACAAATTGAAATGAAACAGGTTCTTCAAATTAGCTTCCAACTCTAATTATACAAAAGTTACATACAAATTCATTACAAAAGCCATCAAGGTCTTGGCTTTAAATACATGTTTAATGAAACAAACTGATCTATATTATATCTAACACTCATATCTACTCATATCCACCTATCTAAGTCGAACTCATCCAATTCATCCCAAGAAATATGGTCAATCCCATAAAATCTCAAAATTGCCCTATTTCTTAGGGATTTTCTGGTGACTAGTCATGTTTGACCAGCCTTGACCGGGCCTAATAAATCTTGTTCTGGCTGAACCAAGTGGAGTTAGCTTAGTCCTAGTTCCCAAGCTGTCCATCCATGCATCAAACTCGAGCCCAAGTGTCCTGCAAACATGTCATCCACATAGCTATTACGGGAATTTCTTATTCAATCCAAAATTGCACTTGAAACTTAATTTTCATAAAAACTTCTAGAAATTGCAAAATTAAAATTAAACACTTGAATATGCATAAAATACATCAAAATGAGATGGATGTGATGGAAAATGGATGGAAAATATAAGGATTAAGTAGGTTTCCCTAAGCAAAAATAGACCAAAACAGAGGGCCAACACCCATACCAACTGGTTTATGGAATGGATGAAGTTTTTCCTTCTTCCATGGGAATGTCAGTGATGAAAATTATTCAAGAGATACAAACTAAACCAAATGATATACAAAGAATAATAAATCAAACAATTCAATTGCAGCAGTCCATAGAAGAGGTATACAATAGAACTCAGGTTGTCTAGGAAAACATAAAGAATTTTTTTGACAAAAGCACCAAAGCTAATTATTTCAACCTAGGAGACAAAGTGCTAAAATGGGACTCAAGAAGAGAAGATAAAGGGAAGCATGGTAAATTTGAAAATATTTTGAAAGGTCGATGTTATCACTCCAAAATTTCCAAGGGTTGTTCAATACGTTAAATGGAAATGTCAGAGCTAACTACAAACCTACTTTGGAGCTTAGGATCTAGCCTTCCTAACCTCAGAGAGGGCTCTCTCTATATGACTTAACTTTGTTTACTTTATGGATTTTAGTTTAGTTATGTATGTTTAATTGGAATGGTTTTGGTTGGTTGGTTGGTGGAATTAATAATTTAGATGAATAAGTGCTTTTCCATTTCCATTGGGCTATGGAGTCAATATGTTTTGAAAAAATAACAACAACAAACTATAAAGAAGTGTTACATGGAAAGATAGGTGAGTAATATCAGATCTCAAGGCTGAATGGTGAAATGATTTTTTAATCAGGATCAAGGAGAAATTAAGAATTCCTTAAACTAGATACTGAAGAAGGATGAAGAAAATAAATTGGGATCAGAGGGAAATTAAAAATTCTCGAAACCAGATATCAGGAGAAAACATAGAAATGTATAACAGTTAAAAGTAGAGTGTAATGTCTAAGAAAATTCTGTAGTAAAACTTCGGTTATAACATTCAAATTTAGAACACATGAAAGTTTATGGAATACTTAGAAACAAAACATGAACAATTGAAATTTATACTTCACTGAGATAGATCAAGACATGAATCCTGTAAAGAAGTTTCTTTATAACTTGTTCTGTTTGTCAACTAGAATTTGGTACAATAACCCTCAAGCAATATATCAGTCAGCTACAAAAAATTCACAAATCCCCCCTTGATACTTCGAATGATGAAGTATTTATACAAAACTTTTACAAAAATATCATGTCAACTAGGATTTATTTAAGGAAAATAAATATCTTTAAGAAAAAATATAGTGACACTTGTTTAAATGACTAAGAGCTTTCCCTTTTTATTTAATTGTTGTTACTTGACTACTTCTTTCATCTGTTTTTCTTTCATGTTGTATGCTCCTTTCACCCTGTTTGTGCCTTTCACCCTTCATAGTAAATCACACCATTTTCCCCATGTTTCTTCATCTGGAATTTTGATTTTCATCATCCTCCGGTAAATCTCATCTGCTTTTATATATTTGGCAAATGTAGGCTTATTCACAAAAAGGTGATTTACCTCATGCTGGAGGTAAAAGAAGTTTTCTAAAGTCTGGAGGAGCACCTTGCCTGTGGGTACACCTTTCATGGATGAACTGTTGGAAGTCTCTTTGGCTACTTCCCTCATACTTTATCATAGTCTTCATGTCTCATTAGTTTATCATTGATTTGTTCACATTATGATTCAAGTATTGTCCTTGATGGCAACTTACTCAGATGACAGATCACAATATAGCAGGTAAACAACAAAAAATGAAGAAAAGAAGGGTATATACACAGGTTCACTATATACCAAGTCACGTATACGAAAAGGTATACACAGATTCATCATAGACCAAGTCGTGTATACAAGCAGGTTCACTATATACCAAGTCACGTATATGAAAAGGTATACACAGGTTCACCATAGACCAAGTCACGTATACGTACACACACACTTTCACAAAAGGAAAAGCGTGTACATGTTGGAAAACTAAGTTTTGGTTTGTGTTATTTGGTCCATGGTATTGGTCCATGGTATCTGGTCCGAGGTATTGACCCCAAGTATTGGGTCCAAGGTATTGGTTTTAAAGTGGTTTTGATCCATGGTATTGAGTAAGGCCTAAGACTATAAAAGGAGGAGAAGATCATTAGGCCAAGGCACTCAAGTATTGAATATCTGATTAAGGATAACATCTATCATACATGTTATTGGGTTATGGTGCATAGTTGGATCTGGATCATGGATGAACTTTAGCGCTTGATGAAGATCTAATGATGGGTCAAGATCTTAAGGCTTGAAGTAAAGTATCATTACATGGTTTAATCTTGAACATTCTAGATTTGAATATTGATGCATGTTTTTACTATGTAAATGTGATGATCTGGGTATGAATGAAGTCTGAAATAATTGTGATGCTTTAATTTAGCATTTATAGATCTATACGCATGTTCGCCTTGGTAAAACAATGTATACATGCTGGTTCAACATATGGAAGTTGCGTATATGCAGGTTCCCTTTGATAAAAGTGTGTATACACGCTGGTTAGACACAACGAAGCAGTGTATACATTATAATATTTGATAATTGAGGTTGCTATTGGTTCCAGTGGTTGTTACAGAGTTCTGGGTTCTGCTCTGTGTTCTGGTGACTGTGTTTTGATGACAGGGTTTCAGTGATTCAGTTGTTGGGTGATTCAGAGATTGATGATGCAAATATGATTGATGGTTACATTGCAGTGATGATTATTTTTGTGCTTTGATGTTATTGATGGATCCAGTCTAAGAATTTATGAAACATGGTCCTTGGAAGAAAAGAGAAGGTTGTAGCCTTTTGTAGGCCGACACCTACGTACTAGTATACACATCAGCTAGTACAAGAGCTAGGGGGTTGTAGCTCCCTTCCAAGAGAAGCTAGAGAACGAGAGAAGGTTGTAGCCTTCTACAGGTAGAAGGCTGCATACTGGTATAATACTACACCAGTACAAAAATTGTAAAAGAAAGTTTCTTATTATTAAAAGAAGATAGAGACGATTGCAGTAGCTGGTTTTCACTCACATTAGGTTTCCACCTTATATCTTATGTTCATATGTGTGATTGTCTATTCTGTTTTTTTTACTACACCTAGTTACTACTTATATGATTCGGATGCATTGATTAAAGATCAACATATGATGAATTAACTCAATCATAAGTTTGTTGGATATACGCTAGTTACCTTACACACAGTTGTGTGTACATGTGAGTTGCCTTTATTGAAGTAGCGTATATAAATCTGAATATGGAAATGAAAAATTATTGATTTGATAATACTAATTCACCCCCCCCCCCCTCTCAGTATTATTTCCAACAATTGGTATCAGAGCAGGTCCTTTAGAAGAAGCTTGATCGCTTGAAGGAAGATCCATCATCACGAGTAATCAAGAAAGAGAGGGATCCATCAGACCACCAATCTTCGATGGGATAAATTTTGTTTACTGGAAGATAAGAACCACATCCTACCTACAATTGCTTGGAATGGATATTTGGGAAATTGTGGAAGGAGGATATACATTTCCATCAACAATTCCTACAGATACGGCAGGTAGAAAACAATATGAAATCAATGCCAAAGTTGTTACTATCTTATTGGGAAGTTTGTCAAAAGCAGAGTTTGTCAAGGTCATGCAGCTCAAATTAGCCAAAGAAATATGGGACAAAATCATTCTAAGCTACAAAGGAGACGCTCAGGTAAAACGTGCTAAGCTTCAAACTCTCAGAATTCAATATGAAACCCTTAAGATGCATAGTAATGAAAGCATAGCTAATTACTTCCTACGTCTAGATGAGATTGTCAATTGTATGAAGAATATGGGTGAAGCAATTAAGGAAGTTGTCTTAGTTGAGAAAGTTTTGATGTCCTTGTCTGCTAAATTTGAACCCAAAGTGTCTGCCATAGAAGAAAAGCAGGATTTGTAGAATATCACTATGACGCAGCTTCACAGAATCTTAACTACTTTTGAAATGAAAAAAGGAGGACCATCAGATATGAGAGAAGACGCATTTAAAGTATCAACAAAGGGAAAATAAAAACTCAATGAATCAAGATACATTTCAGAAGAGGAATATGAGGTAAATTTTGTCAATAAGCTTCAACGGGGATTTGGAAGGTTCAAAGGTAAGCTACCTTTCAAATGTTTTTCTTGTGGTAGAGTTGGTCATTATACTGCTAGATGCCCTCATAACAAAGCAAAGATGTCTAAAGAAGGTAATAGAAGTTATTATACTCATGATAATAGTGATGGTCTATCCAATAGTGATGAAGATAATCAAGAAATTAAACTTCTCATGGCTTATGAAAATAATGACGTAGAAAAAGAAGAAGTTACCAAATTAAAAGATCAGCTGGAGATAGTAACCAAAGTAAGGGAGCAGCTACAGGATGTAGTAAAAGATCAGAGCATAACAATCTAGAGACTTGAATCTGAGATCCTCTCTCTAAGAGAATATCTTGAAGAATCAAAAAAGCAGAATGAAGAAGCTCTTGAAGAACAAGAACATGAAGTGCTCGAATTAAGGCAACAAGTGGAAAAAGGAAGAAAAGCTGAAGAAAACATAAAGAAGAAATATCTGGAAAAGGAAGAACAACATCAAGTTGAGGTAAATTAGAATAAAAGGAAAAACTATTACAATTTCAAGACAGTACTAAGATTTTGGATGGTATTCTTAGTAGTCAAAGATCCCCGGCTATCAAAATTGGTCTTGGTTTTTATGAAACTGTTGAAGGTGAATCTAGCTCACAGGGTGAGGCAAGGAACTCTAATGCAAAACCTAAAATGCTCAACAAGGAGATAAGAGGTCAACCCCAGAAACAACCAAGGAAATAAATTCTTCAAAGAAAATCTTTTGCTCCTACTGTGGAAGTGATAGATGGTTATTTCCTTCGATGAATAATGTTGAATGTTATGAATATCATAATCTTGGACATGTTGTAGCTAGATGCAGAAGTAGAATGGTTCAAGACCATCACATAGAAAGATGATCACGTTCCAGGTACTTTAAGGGATATTGTTTTGCTTGCAATATGTTTGGTCACAAAGCTATTGATTGCAATAAAAGGAATATGAAACATGTAAGATTTTATGCATGTAACAAGTTTGGACATAAAGTAAAGGAATGCAGGAGAAAAAGTCAGACACCAAAGCAAAAGGAGCATACATCATCTCAATCCCAGGTATTTAAGAAGACAGAATTAGTGTCAAAAAGATGTGGCATAACTCAAGTAGTAGACATAATAGACCCAGAGGAAGTGAAAGTGTAAACCTTTAGTTTTCCAATTTTCATACGCAGCTATTATGAAGAAAAGTCAAACATATACGTGATTTAGACATTACACAGTTGCGTATATGGTGTTCTGAAGAAAAAACGGTGGGACAGACTTAAGAAAAGGAGCCTGATGATGGTATGTGTTGGTTGGCACAGGTTCAGGGGGAGCATAGCTTTGAATAATGCATTGTTGGCATTATGGTTAGAAGTATTTGGTGATGATGCTTATATGGCTAAATAATACTTATTGTTGGTTGGTCAAGAGAATGGTATTGCATGTTACAGGTCTGGATGTTATTGATAGATGCTTATGGTGCAGATCATATATGGCGCATGATAGTTGCTGATGACTATCATGGTCTTGTTTAGGTCTTTGATCTTTTTTATGTATTTCTTTTAAAGACCCATGAGTCATATGATGTAATTTGTAACCCCACATTGCATGGGAAGGATGATGTAATAATTTCTATTTCATTCATGTATAAACATTTGGTATATCCCCACTTGGTTGGGTGGATGAGTCAAATTTGGTATATCCCCACTTGGTTGGGTGGATGAGTCAAATTTGGTATATCCCCACTTGGTTGGGAGATGGATGTATGAGTCTTTGGTGATAGGAAGGTCATTGGAAATGTATGTATAGATTCATGTTATTCTTTTGCAGATCTTGCATGTGTTTAGGGGGAGCATGGACGATTTAGTACATCTTAGCATGTACAAAGGGGGAGCTCAATCAGAGACTTCAGTAGGTACTCAGGGGGAGCATGGATAACATAATGCATATCAAAAGGAGAGAATATCTTGGTCTGCCCTTTGCCCTTGATGTCGAAGGGGTAAAGTGACTTGGTGCAGTTGTTGCCATTAAGTCCAAAGGGGGAGATTGTTGGCATTATGATTCAGGTGTTTCTCTTGATGGCAACTTACTCAGATGACAGAGCACAATATAGTAGGTAAACAGTAAAGAATGAAGAAAAGAAGGGTATACACGTAGGTTCGCTATATATCAAGTCACGTATACAAAAAGGTATACGCAGGTTCACCATAGACCAAGTCATGTATACATGCAGGTTCACTATAAACCAAGTTGCGTATACGAAAAGGTATACGGAGGTTCACCATAGACCAAGTTGCGTATACATACACATGCACTTTCACAAAAGGGAAAGCGCATACATGTTGGAAAACTATGTTTCAGTTCGTGGTATTTGGTCCATGGTATTTACCCATGGTATCTGGTCTGAGGTATTGACCCCAGGTATTGGGTCCAAGGTATTGGTTTTAAAGTGGTTTTGATCCATGGTATTGAGTAAGGCCTAAGACTATAAGACGAGGAGAAGATCATTGGGCCAAGACACTCAAGTATTGAATATCTGATGAAGGATAACATCTAGCATATAGGTTATTAGGTTATGGTGCATAGCTAGATCTAGATCGTGGATGAACCTTAGAGCTTGATGAAGATCTAATGATGGGTCGAGACCTTAAGGCTTGAAGTAAAGTATCATTACATGGTTTGATCTTGAACATTCTAGATCTGAATATTGACGCATGTTTTTACTATGTAAATGTGATGATCTAGGTATGAATGAAGTCAGAAATAATTGTGATGCTTTAAGTTAGCATTTATAGATCTATACACAAGTTGGCCTTGGTAAAATAGTGTATACACGCTGGTTCAATATTCAAAATTCACATATACACAGGTTCCCTTTGATAAAGGTGCATATACACACTGGTTAGACACAACGAAGAAGCATATACATTATAAGATTTGATAATTGAGGCTGCTATTGGTTCCAATGGTTGTTGCAAAGTTCTGGGTTCTGCTCTGTGTTCTGGTGACTGTTTTTTGATGACAGGGTTTTAGTGATTCAGTTGTTGGCTGATTCAGAGATTGATGATGTAGATACAATTGATGGTTACATTGCAGTGATGATTATTTTTGTGCTTTGATGTTATTGATGGATCTAATCTGAAAATTTATGAAACGTTGTCCCTAGAAGAAAAGAGAAGGTTGTAGCCTTCTGTAGGCTGGAACCTACGTACTAGTATACACATCAGTTAGTACAAGAGCTAGGGGGTTGTAGCTCCCTTCCAGGAGAAGCTGGAGAACGAGAGAAGGTTGTGACCTTCTTCAAGTAGAAGCCTACGTATTGGTATAAGATTGCAACAGTACAAAAATTGTAAAAGAAAGTTTCTTATTATTAAAAGAAGATAGAGATGATTGCAGCAAGTGTTTTTCACCCACATTGGGTTTCCACCTTATATCTTGTGCTCATATGTGTGATTGTATATTCTGTTTTTTTTGCTTCACCTAGTTATTGTTTATATGATTCTAATGCACTGATTAAAGATCAACATATGATGAATTAACTGAATCTCAAGTTTTTTGAATATACGCTAGTTGCCTTAAACACAGTTGTGTGTACACGTGAGTTGCCTTTATTGAAGTAGCTTATATAAATCTAAATATGGAAATGAAAAATTACTGATTTGATAATACTGATTCACCCCCCCCCCCTCTCAGTATTATTTCCAACATGATTACTAAAGCATTAAGCAAACCCTTCTGTCTCAATACATCAAACTTGTCAAAAAACCTGTCTACTGTGAGTTTCATATTTTTACATTTATCCTCAAGTTGTATCATTAGATTTCTTTTGGAAATCACTTTCTTCACTTCTAGTATAGTCTTTGTTCTTTCAGTTATACTGAGATCTTAGAATTCATACTTGTTTTTAGAATTAAGGAATTTGATTATTTTAGAGGCCTCCTCTGGTTTCTTTCCAAGATCTTCTTTTACCTTTTGAATTGCATCACCATCTTTCTTCACCAAATCATTCTGCTCAAATATTACCTGTATAGAAGGCCAAATATCATTAAATGAGTTAATGATATTGGCCCACAAATGTTTCTTTTCTTGTTCTAAAGGCTCTTTTAGTGATAACTCTTTTTCTAGTTTGTGGATTTTGTCACTCAGTCTATTGGCTTTTTGTTTCTTAGCTTTATGCATTACTTCTGCTAATTTATTTTCCTCTTCTAAGCTCTTTACTTGTTGCTTGAGCTTATTAATTTGTGTTACTTGAATGGACATATCTTAGATTTCTTTAATCAATTTATGGTCCTCATCAGTGGGATGGGTTGTGGGTCTTGTTGATGTTGTTGTTGCTGCAGTTGTTGGAACTGATGCTGATGTAGGTGTTGATGTAGATACTATGGGAAAATCAGTAATGGGAACTGCTTCCATGCTAGCATGTTTTTCTTGTAAAAGTTTATCCATTTCTGTCTCCATTTCCTGCAATTGAGTTTTCAACTAGATGAATGAATTCATCATCTCATCCTTTTGATTAACTGTTTCTAAAACCTCCTTGATTTGTGGATGCTCAATGGTTGGTAGCTTTAGCTATTTCTTCAATGCAGCTATTGTTGGGTTGTGTTATATTCTTTCCACGACTATCCCACATAGTTAATCGAGGGGTTAGAGGGGGGGAACCTCCCCTTCGTTGTGCCTATTACGTAGCAGGGGGGTCACAGGGAGTTTGAGGGGTGCAGGTAATCCCCCTCTATGGGGTCTAGGACAATCCCCCGGAAAACTTTGTTTTTTGGACCCTATATTAGGTTGGGCAGACCTACCTATGGTTTTGTGCATGATTTTCGCACATGGTTTTGGACGCGATGGTTTTCGGTCCATGGTATTGGATGCTTCAACATGTATAAATATGTATTGTAACATTCAAAGGAACATAATGAAAAATCAAGCTGGTTATCCTAATTTTTGGATACAGGGGAAAATATCTGTGTATATGTGTTTTATGTGTTATGCTCTCATATTGTTTATTTTCTGTATTTTAGAATTCGTATGCAGGTAATTTCTATACAGGGTTAAAACCTACATTTGGTATCAGAGTTGTTTTGGCTTCAAGGGGACGTCATTTCTGTTGAGGGGTTTCACTCAGGCCTGTGGTAGACCCTATTCAGTGGGAGCTCTGCGAGATCGATTCTGGTGGTGAAAGAAGATGGCAAGCAATGGAATGATAGAGATTGAGAAATTTAATGGTCAAAGTTTTGAGTTGTGGAAAATCAAGATGGTGGATCTGTTGGTGGATAAAGAATAGTGGATCTAGGTAGATCTGGGTACTAAACTAATAGGAGTGTCCGATGAAGAATGGAAGACATTGGATTGGAAGGCAAAGAGCACAATACGATTATGTGTCTCAGATTCAATATTTTTGAATGTATCAGGGGAAGCTACGGTGAAGGCTTTGTGGGACAAGTTAGGGACTTTGTACCAATCGAAGTCTCTAGTAAATAAATTGTTCCTGCAGAAAACGTTGTATAACAACCTGAGGATGAAAGATGGAGACTCGTGACAGAGCATCTGAACGCATTTAATACTGCGATAAGTCAGTTATTATCTGTTGAAATTAAAATTTCAGATGAAGATAAGTGCACAATTTTGTTGTGTTCTCTACCAAATTCGTGGGATAGTCTGGTTATTGCAATAGGTAGCAATACAACTGCCTTGCAGTTTGATGAAATAGTCTCATCCTTACTGATAGAGGAGATGAGATGGAAAAATATGGAGAGCCAGAATGGTGATGCCTTGTCTGTACGAGGAATGCCCCAGAACAGAAACAAAAATAAGTCATCGAGTGGGAGATCTAAATCTAGAGGGAGATATAAATCTCCAGGAAAAATTGTAAAGGTGGTGTGCTGGAAATGCAGAAAGGAAGGGCACTACAAAAGGGACCATAAATCTAAAGCTCCTGATAAAGGAAAGGGATCCGATGATGCTCCTTCTACAGAGGCGAACACCACCTCAGATGAAGGTGGGGATGTGTACTTGGCTTCTTCAAGTACACATGTAGATCATGAAGCATGGTTGATTGACTCAGGTGCATCCTTTCACTTCACTCCCCATAGAGAGTGGTTCCACGAGTATGAGAAATATGATGGTGGTGATGTATTCTTAGGGGATGATAGGAAGCCTAGAATCGTTGGTCGTAGAAAAGTAAAGTTGAAGTTGCAAGGTGGAAGGGTTAGAACACTTCCTGGTGTTCTGGATATTCCTCCATTGGCCAAAAATCTGATTTTTTTAAGCAAGTTGGATGATGCAGGTGTAAAAATAGTGTTCGAGAAGGATACCTGCAAGATAGTTTGGGGAGCACTGGTATTGATGCGGGGAGTTCGGATTGGAACTCTGTATAAGCTACAAGCTAGCACTATTGTTGATGGGTGCAATAGCTCTATGGTTCCTCAAAATGGAGCAGAAAATCTAGTGGTCTTAGGAGAGAAGACCATGTTGTGGCATCAAAGGCTTGGACATATTGGAGAGAAGGACCTTCAAATACTTCATGGTAAAGGTATGGTAGAAGGTATCAGTAATAGATCTCTGGATTTTGATTTCTGTGAAAATTGTGTATATGGGAAGCAGAACCAGGTGAGTTTCCCCTCTGGTGGAAAGAGGGTTGTGCAGATATTAGAACTTGTGCACAGTGATGTGTTTGGACCTATGAAGGTTCCATCACTGGGTAAGTTTGTGTACTATGTATCATTTAATAGATGACTTCTCAAGGAATAAATTGGATATATTTCCTTAAGAATAAATCTGAAGTCTTTGACAAGTTTAAAGAATTTAAGGCTCTGGTGGAAAACTAGACAGAGAAGAAGATAAAGGTGTTGAGGATAGATAACGGTGGAGAGTTTTGCAGTAAGGAATCTAAAGAATTCTGTAAGAAGTGTCGTATAGAATGGCAGAAGACTACTCCATACATATCTGAGAAAAATGGAGTTGCAGAAAGAATCAATAAGATGTTGATGGAAAGGGCAAGAAGCATGCTCAGTGGTGTCGAGTTAGGACAGAAATTTTGGGCAGAGGCAGTGGAGACAACATGTTACCTGGTCAACAAATCACCTTCATCAGTGTTGGAGGATAAGACTCCACAAGAGGTATGGACTGGTAAGAAACCCTCTCTTTCACATCTGAGGGTATTTGGATGTGATGCATATCTACATGTTCCAAGGGAGAAACGAACCAAGTTGGATAGTAAATCTGAAAAGTGCATCTTTATTGGGTATAAGGATGGTTTGAAGGGTTATAAGCGTTGGAACCCAGTAACAAGGAAGGTTCTGTACAACCGAGATGTAGTGTTCAGAGAGGTAAAAGATTTTTTTAAACATGAAGTCCAACCAAAGGAACCTGAGAAAATAGAGTTTGAGCTTAAGGAGGAAGAATCAGACTCTACAACAGAGGAGGAATCAGAAGATGAGGAGCCACAAACTCCAGGTGTGAGAAGATCAGTTCGAGAAAAAGGCAGCCAGAAAGGTATAGCCCATCTGCTTTCTATCCAAGTTTTGCTTTATCTATTATTGACGATGATCCTAGAACTATGAAGGAAGTAGTAGATTCAAAGGATGGGAAACTCTGGAAAGAGGCCATGGTTGATGAAATGGCATCTTTGCACAAAAATGAGGCTTGGGATCTAGTGGAGTTACCGGCTGGAAGGAAACCCATTGGCAAAAAATGGGTGTTCAAGAAGAAGACAAATGCAGAAGGAAAGGTGGAAAAATACAAAGCTCAGATGGTAGCAAAAGGTTATTCCCAGGTGCCAGGAATTGATTTTGGTGATATTGTTTCTCCTGTTTCCAAGGTAACTTCTATTAGATTAATTTTATCTGTTGTTACTGCTTTTGATTTTGAGGTAGAACAGATGGATGTGAAGAAAACATTTCTTCATGGGGATCTGGAAGAGGAAATCTACATGAAGAAACCCGAAGGCTTTGTGGTGAAGAATAAGAAAGAACTGGTATGGAAGTTAAAGAAGTCTATGTATGGGTTAAAACAATCACCAAGGATGTGGTATTAGAAATTTGATACATTTATATGGGGACTTGGCTTCATCATAAGCAAAGCAGATCACTGTGTGTATTTTAAATTAATTGGTGACCATGTTATTTATCTGGTCTTGTATGGGGATGATATGTTGCTAGTTGGAAATGACAAAGAAATTATCTAGGATTTGAAGACCCAATTGTCCTCCAAATTCGACATGAAATATCTTGGTGCTGCAAACTATATTTTGGGCATGGAAATTAAAAAAGGTCAAGCAAAGAGGAAGCTCTGGTTAAACCAGATGAAGTATGTTGAGACAATACTACAGAGGTTTAATATGCATGATAGTAAACCAGTGAAGGTTCCTATTCCTATAGGTGTGAAGTTATCAGTTGAACAATTTCCCAAGACACAAAAAGAGGAAAAGGACATGTCCCATGTTCCATATGCAAGTGCATTCGGTAACCTAATGTATGCAATGGTCTATACTAGACCAAACATTGTGTTGGATACCTATACCAATAGGTTTCATATTTCATGATTAGCAAATACAAAGTGCCAAATATGCTCCATTTTGCTGCTACAAAGGTTCCATATTTGCAAGAAAACAAAAGGTGTGTATATGCCTGCATATTACAGAGTTTTGATGGATGACCCAACAGTCTAATCTGGATCATGCCATGTTTTCAATTTATGTTGTAGAATAGAGAAAGAAATCTGTCCAAACTGTTTAATCTTGGCAGATCAGTAGCTAGGTAGAGAAACTAAGGTTCCCAACTGCTTAATCTGGGGCCTTGGAAGGAATAAGGGTAGTAGTAGATAGGAAATGAAGCAAAAAAAGCCAATGTAAAAGAAAAGGCACACAAAGGGTTTGCAAGTCCAAGTGCACCCTCCAAGAAGAAATAAAAA
>APFE030688881.1:0-31109 GCA_000404065.3 Pinus taeda
AGGGGCACAACAATATTAATAAGGGGTATAACTACAATAGTAATGGGGTAATCACTAGTATTATAGGGACCCAACAATGACATTCCAAACCAAAGTACTCGGATGAGTCCATTTCAAATTGTTTTTGGAATGAATCCAAGAGGTGTGTATGAGCTCAGAAAATTGGGTAAATAGGAGACGAGAAGTGCAAAAGTTGAAGAGTTTGTAGAACAGATGCAAAGACTACAAGAAGATGTCAAATGAAGATTGCAGGAAAGTAGTGGTAGATACAAACAGAGAGTGGATATGAAAAGAAGAGAGAAAGAATTCCAAGTGAGAGACTTAGTGATGGTATATTTAAGAAAATAAAGATTCCTTGCTAAGACTTACAATAAACTGAAGATGAAAAAGAGAGGACCATGTAGAATTGTAAGATTTTTTTAAGCTAATGTATATAAAATAGAATTTCCAGAAGGGATTGGAATATCGCCTATTTTCATTATTGAAAATTTGTATCCATACAAAGGGACAAAGACATAACTACAAGAGGAAACCATAGAAGATGAAATTCAAACCTTGAACTCGGAAGAAAAAATGCCAAAGATTGTTAAGAAAGAAGTGGAAGTTATTTTGGAGAAAAGAGTATTCGGAAGGACCATAGGACATATTTATTTCCAATATCTAGTCAAATGGAAAGGACAACCAATGGAGGATGCTAGCTGGTTGACAATAGCGGAGTTGCTGAAGTATGGAGTAAGTCCTAAAAGTTTGAAGGACGATTATTTTCTTCCCTGGGAGTCTGATGCAAGAGCATCTGGACTTAGCCAGCAATGTGAAAGTCTGTTCACATGTTGTGGCTAAACAAGTTGAATTTCATTGACCTAAGTTGTCAAAAGTTAGTTTTTACTGAGAGAGTTGGATCTCTCAAGAAATGAGTTGTAATTCATTATTGTAATAGTTAAAAATTGTCTTATTTTAGATTCAAAGATAAGTTGTTGGCATAGGTGTGTGACATAGCTGGAAAATAGTGATTTGAATGTTAGATTGATTAAGAATAGAGATTGAGTTGTTAGACAGGACTAGATTGATAAAAAGAAGGAAAATGTAATGTATTTGGGATGGTGAGAGAGAGAGAGAGAGAGGATTGAGCGAAGCAAGAGTCAAGAAATAGGGTGTGGATTCCTAGATTCAGACAGAGGTCTTATGATTTTTGTAATAGAGCCAAAGGTGAGAATCTATAATTGTTTTTATGAATAATTGATGTTGTGTGTATGATTATATATCAAATCTATGTGAATGTTTATTTTGGCATCTGTGTATTCACATTCTGGACAAAATTGGTATTTTCCCTGTTCCACGCTTTATATTGTTAATCACTCTGTTTATTTGTATTTGGGGCCGAACGAATATTTCTCTGTTTTATGATTTACGTTATAAAACACAGAGTCAATAGAAATCGTAGCTTTAGTGTATTATCATTGTTGATGCTTGCTTAAATCTCAATCATTGGATCAACCCACATTGCTTCGCAAAAGATTTGTTTACAAGGGCGGACCTCAAGCCTTGAAGAATTGCGATAAGCGATCACCACAATACTGCATCAAAAACATGCTGTGGAGTGTGGTCAAACTAAGGTCTTAAGGAGTTGTGATGTGTGATTGCCGAAATATCACAGTGCAAGGAAGAATTTGTGTGTTATTGGAACCCCAACCATGGGACAGTGCAATACACGATTACAATCCATCGCATCGTAATATTTTGTTATAAAGACAACAGACCTGGAGCATTGAGAAACTGCGAGCACATGAGTAGTGAGATTGTTGAATATGTTGCATCGCAACATTCTATATGTGTGTGTGAGACCTAAGTTCTTGCCATAGCGACTTGTGATTATGTGATTTAATCCAGACCACTGGATCATTTGTGTTGTGATCTACAGTGTACCACTGAGTGGCTCTGTCAGATAAAAAGAAAGATCATTTGTCGGGCTTATATAAGGAAATCAGAGTAGCGCTGTGAAAGATTGGACTGTAAAGGAGATTGAAATGTGGGGTCGATTGTTGATATTTCTTTGAAACAATTGATTCCTGCATCACATAATGACCTTCATGAGTTCTGAATGTTGTTTCAAAATGTATTCTATCTTCATTTTAATTTGATGATATCCTGAATGAAGATCCAACTTGGTGATCCAGAATGGATTTTATCAGTCAAGTCAGAATCTTACCATATGTTGATGACCAACATGGTCTTAGGTGGCAAAGTTGTTCTCGACTTGTGTAGAGTTTGATTGTCTCAATTGACTGCGAAACTAGTGCTAGGATGAAGGGTTCAACACACTAATTCTGACAATGTCTCTAGATTTCTGTTTGGCCGCCCATTGATGGAGAAATCATTTGTCGAATTTGAGGTGTCGAAGAGGCCTTGTTGGCCATGTGGTGTTTCTACAACTGACACATGGCATCGAGTCAAATATTATCATTGGTTCACATCCTTAGGTTGAAAGGTGATTTTTTAAGGTTTTTTCTACATGGGCACAATATTGTTAAAGTATGGAGTAATTACCTTACAAATGAGTGCATATATTAAAACTATATGGTGGGCGCATATGTCAAAACATTATGTTAAAACCTATGTTAAAAAAACTATGTGTTAGAATTTTGGAGCGCAAATACCATGTTAAAGTTATTGGTCCTTGACAAGTTTTCATTCATGTTAACACAATTTTGTTGTCTTGGAGCCAAATTGCTATGGAAACATGTGTTGGAAAGTTAAGGTCAAAGGCTTTCATCCTAAAGTCACTAGCAGTGCCTGCATGCGCAAATTAGTTGGTTAATTTTTAATGAGAAGTTGTGTTTCTATTTGAGTGACAGTTCAGCTTTAGAGTTAGAGTTTTGATATTTCCCTACAGATGCTCTTTCAAGTGTTTCTTGGCCATCCTTGGGCCTATTTAGGAATGGAGATAGGCATTGGAAAGTTGTTATAAATGAATTTCTTTCTACAGTGGCCAGTAGTGCTTGCAAAATCACATGTAAAGAAACTCTTGAAGAACTTCTAATATAATGGTCACACATTTTTTAAGTGGACCCAGAGACGTAGTCTAGGAGGGACAAACTTTGTCATCAAATTCTTTCTAAGTTTGTGTCTTTTAATTTTCTGCTTATGCGTCATTTATTTATGATGTTTTAAGGCATAAAGACAACCTAATATTCTGCTTGCATTTCTGATTTATAAAATTCATGGTTCAATGCTCCATTTAAAAGATGATCACCCATCATTTTAATATTTCGCTTTTAGAGGGGATGATCTAATTTCCACATTTCAGATTATTTTTGGTATTAGAGCAAGTTGGCTCTTTTTTAGGTGCAAGAATGAAAAAGAGTTATAGGCAGCTCAAGTGGGAGAATGATGCTTTGCAACAGATGGTCAAATCTCTGGAGGAAGACAAGCAAAGACTCCAGACAAAGGTTGAAGCTTTGAGAAATGATGCTTTGCAGCAAATGGTGAAATCTCTATAGGAAGACAAGCAAAGAATCCAGACAGAGATTGAAGTTTTGCAAAATTGTCAAAGGATAAACAGTCCATCAGTTCACAGTGCATCCATTGAAAGGAAGAATAAGGTCTCCCCTCTTCATATGGATGATGAAGACAGTTCACGATTATCCATGACTCCAAAAAATCAGTCAGTGGAAGAAACTATCGAAAGATTTTCCTCACCTTCTAAAGAAACTTCTTATGCACCGGCCTCACAAAGAAAATACTTGGAGAAGAACGAGTCTTCTAGCGATCAGGAGATTGGAGCTTTTGAAAAGCATACTAAAATAATGGGTATGAAGCTAATGCATAAGATGGGTTACTAGGAAGGAAAAGGTCTCGGCAAACAAAGATAGGGTAGACTCTACCCAATCTTAGTATGGGAGAGGCCGAAGCATGAATGCATAGGCTTCGACCAATCAATCTATGACTACTGCAGGAACAAATATCACATTGCAGATCAATGTTGGTCCCAATCAATCTAATGCCAACAAAGTTGGAAGACCAAAAAGATAAAAAGACATATCACTCATACAACGATTCGGAAGGTAAGACCTTAGACCAAAGTTTTATGCTAAACATCATTAAAAGGATTTATCCATGTACCTTTTACGGTAGTAACACACACAATGTAGAATAATGTTGGAAGAAGAAGGCATTCAACAAAAGGGTGGGTATTGTAAAGACTAAACCATGTAAAGAAGATGAAATTTTGCAAGTAAAGAAGCATTCTGGGAAGATCTTACTTCAGTTAGAAAAGGACTCCGCAACATCTAGACAAAGTACAGTAAAGTCCAATAAAAAGGTAGCTAGCACAAACTTTGGAGAATGAGTTTTTCACCGTTGCAAGATGAAAAGGCATTCGAAGAGAAAATGTTCGATGCTACCTCGAGAGACAACATCAACATCAACAAAGTAAGAGACATGAAAAAAAAATTGGAGTCGAGGAACGTTACTCTCCAGATTGGAACTAGGCAAATTACATGCCATATGTATAAACCGTGAGTTTGTAAATTGTTGACAGTAGGCCTAGTCAAAGTTTGTAACTAGATTCTAGATGGTTTTTACATTAAATCATGTTTTTAATCAAGTTCATGTTTGTAATAAAACTTTTGGAGGTACAAAAGTTATTCTTGTTGGGAGGTGTGATCCAGAATTGATTTTGTAAGTCAAGTTAGAATCTTACCATATGTTGATGACCAAGATGGTCCTAGGTGGAAAAGTTGTTCTTGACTTGTGCAGAGTTTGATTGTTTCAATTGACTGCGAAACTAGTTCTAGGATGAAGGGTTCGATGCACTAATTCTGGAAACATCTCTAGATTTCTATTTGGCCTCCTAATGATGGAGAAATCATCCGTCAAAGTTGAGGTGTCAAAGAGACCTTGCTGGCCATGTGGCATTTTTGCAGTTGACACGTGGCATCAAGTCAAATCTTATCACTGGTGCACATCTTTAGGTTGAAAGGTGATATTTTAAGGTTTTTCCTTCATGGGCACAATATTATTAAAGTATGGAGTAATTACTTTAAAAATGAGTGCATACATTAAAACTATATGGCGGGTGCATATGTCAAAACATTATGTTAAAACCTATGTTAAAAAAAACGGTGTTAGAGGTTTGGAGCGCAAATGTAATGTGATATTACAGCTCTAATGTTAAACCTACAATCCATAAGTATGGTGGAGGTAATGCATAGTGTTAAACCATATAATGCGCAGAGGGTTAGTGAAATCGTTGGGGAACAGTGTGACCACACTTGAGACCCCCGCATATGACTTAGAGTCAAGACCGCTTGGATAAATAGATATGTGAGACCGCCAAAATGTGACCACATTGTACAACATATTACAAAAACAGAGTAGTCAGGTTCACACCCGCCAGGAGCTAAGTTGGACGACTGCCGAATAACATGTGGTGTCATGTTGCAATGTCACCAGATCACAAAACTGAACCACTGGAGGATGAGTCAGGTTGCAAACAATGCGCTAGAGTACAGTACTGTTGCCACAACGATGCCAACATAACTGTCAGAACCAACACAAAGAAGTTGACAACATGGAGTTAACACCTAACCATCGAGGAGTCATCAAGCCACGAGGGTGCACTATTGGCCCACCAGAGGAGTAGGATAAACACAACATCACTGTCAAGAGTTTGGTACCATGTCAGCATTGTCGGAGGAGTGTATTTGCAGATGGGATGAGGTGGATGCCAACGAGCCAGTAGAGGAGGTAGGCCACGGCGGTTGTGTGACACCATACCATGATGAGAGGAAAATGCATCACTATGGAATAGATGTGCTAAGTCACCAGATCAGGTTCAATTGACAAAGGTTTAGGCGTAACCATCAGAGGGTTGGATTGCCACGATTGTCGGGGAATGAAAAAGCCACGAAGTTAACTGATTATGTCATTGTCAGGATCACCACCATGGAATGAATCTTGCTAGATCAGAGTAGGTACACAACTTTGGTTATTAAAAGTTTTGAACTGTAATAAATACCATGTCAAATGTTGATTGGCGCCGAGTAGAACTTAGGATTAAGTGGGTTTTTGTGATGATAGGATTATGTTCAGTGGTAAGATCTAATTTCATAATGTAATAAAATTGTTCACCAAGAACATGTAACCACTTGCCATGTTGAGATCGGGAGGTTCAATCCATGAACTTGCCCTAGATTTATAAAAAGAATAACTAGTGCACCAGTAGAAGGGGGATTAGAATGGAGATTGGAGAATAGGGGTATTGGTCCTTGAAATTTTTTTATTCATGAGCGCAACTTCGTCATATTGGAGCCAAAGCTCACAGAAACAGGCGTTGGAAAGCTAAGATAGAAGGCTTTCATCCTAAAGTCACCAATAGTGCCTGCATGCACAGATCAGCTGGTTAATTTTTAATGAGAAGTTGTGTTTTAGTTTGAGCAACAGTTCAACTTCAGAGTTAGAGTTTTAATATTTCTCTATAGATGCTCTTTTTGAGAATTTCCTGGCTATCCTTGGACCTATTCAGGAACGGAGACAAGCGCTAGAAAGCTATTATAGACGGATTTCTTTCTACAGTGACCAGTAGTTCATGTGAGCATAGATAAGATGGTAAAATGACACGTAAAGAAACTCTTGAAGCACTTCTAATATAATGGTCACACATTTTGAAGTGGACCAGAAGACATAGTCTTGGAGGGATGAAATTCCTCATCAAATTCTTTCTAAGTTTGCGTCTTTTAATTTGCTACTTATGTGTCATTTATTTCTGATGTTTTAAAGAATAAGCACAACTTAATATTCCACTTTCATTTCTCATTTATGGAATCCATGGTTCAATGCTCTATTTAAAATAAAATCGCCCATCAGTTTAATCTTTCACTCATAGAGAGGACGATCTAATTTCCGCATTTCAGATCACCTAGTGAAGTAAATTTCTCCATGTAGTTCATCCAAAAATTCATCAATGAAAATAATGGAAAATTTATCTTTAATAATGAACTTGTTGAATTCTCTATAATCGGGACACATATGCCATGACCCAACTTTCTTAGGCACCAATACTAGTGGAGAAGAGAAAGAACTTTAGCTAGGTTCATTTATACCCGCCTCTAGCATTTTTGCAACCATACATTCAATTTCACTCTTATGAGCATATCTATAAGGTTTGATGTTTGGAGGAATGCTACCTGGAATCAAGTGAATAGCATGATCATGATTTTGAATAGGTGGGAGACCTTTGGGAGTCTCAAATACCTTGGAATAATTTTCAAGGGATCTTTTGAGATATGGAGAAATGAATGACTTAGATGTTTGAAAATCTAGTGACCATAATTGTGCAGTTACCCTTCATTGTTCCTTCTTTGAAAGATTTGTAATTCCATTATAGTTGATTATCTTCCTAGGTTTCCCTCTGATACCCATTAATTCAATTTACTTTCCTTCCTAGAAAAAAATCAAGAAAAGTTCTTGAAAATTAAAAGTTATCATTCACAAAGATTGTAACCATTGTACTCCTAATACAACATCAACACCACCCATTGGAATGATAAGAATTGGACTATTTAATACATATTCCCTCATAGTTAGATTGATATTATGAAACTTCCCTGAGCAATTGATAGTTCCTCCATATGTAACTATCACTTGAAACTATGGTGTCGAATATAGAAAGAAATCGAAATCCTTGGCTATTTTACAATGGATAAAATTATGGGTACTACTTGAGTTAATCAAAATTATTACCTTTTTTCTTCTCGATATATTCTTCTATCTTGAGAGTTTGAGGAGTGGTAATTCCCGCCAATGCATTACAATATATGGTCAGATTTATTTCTTATTTTTCAACCCCTAGGGTTGATTCCTAGTGTATATCTTCTTCATTTGATGTTTCTTGTTCCCTTTCTTCCTCCTCTTCACAATATATGTATAATAATTTCTTCTTAGCAAACTTATGATCTTTAGTGTATTTTATATTAAAATGTAAAAAATCCCTTTTTCTCTTTTTTCCTCCTGTTGTTGTGTTGTCAACCTTGTGGGTTGTGGGATGACAGGACTGAAAACACTTCCATATTTATAGTTGTGAGTGGTAGACCTCGTTGTTCCTATAATCTTTCTTTCAAATTTTCTTGCCACCTTGAATTCATTCTCCTATGACTAGGTTCCACAAAGGCGAGCCTCATGTTGGATGTTATCCTTTAAAGTCCCTAGGAAGAAATAAATTAGATGCTCCTATGTAATATCAATTACCTTGATATTCACTCTTTGGAAGTCCTCAATGTGCTCCAAAACTGAACCCTTTTGTTTGACTTTAATCAATTTTATATAGAAGGTATTTCTCTTTGTATCCTCATAATGTGCTATCAATTCCTCTGTAAAATTGCCCAAGTGGAAAGTAAAAAACCATTGATAACACATAGACTAATTAGGTTCTAAATATAAATATGTAATGTGTACCTTTTGTGTGTGTTTCACATCGTGTAGATTAAAGAACTGCTCCATATGTAGTATCCATGTTACCGGATCCTTTCCATCAAACTTCTTGATATCGATCTTTGGAATATGGTTGGTCTTCAACCCAAATTTAGAGTTTCTAAATCATGATTCACATTTCTTTTGTTCTCATCATGAATTTCATGGAATACCTTGTCACTAATAGGAAGCCTTTCATGTAGCAACTTTTTCAGACTTCCATGCCTTCCTTTATGTCTTATTTTAAACCTACAATGTCCCCTTTTATGGTTTCCTTTAATCCATTCATCATCGCTTACGGTTATGTTTGGTTGCTCTTTGTGAGGTTGAAATTTGCTTCAATTGGTGTCATAAGTTCAATATATCATATTGCATTTCTTCCTCTTCTTCATGCGTCATAGTAGAGCTTTTTGAAGGCTTAATGAGTGTAGAATTTATTTTTTTCGAAGGAATTTTGGAACCAATTAATGAGCTTGATTTTGAGCTTGTTGATCTAGATAACCTTGAAATTGTTGCATTGTAATGTCCCTGACCATTTAGGAAGCTTATGATGGAGACCACTGGCCTAATATGGGCCCCGTAGGCTAAAGCGAGGAAAACATTAATAAGGGGACTTAATTTTCCTAAGGAAACATTATAAAATTCTAAGGGGTGAAAAGGGGACATTTCCTAGGCAAGTGAAAAGTCAATTTAACTTTATAAAGTGAAAATATTATAAAGTGATTTTATAAAGCTTAAAAGGATAAAATGGTGACAAAAGTGGACATAATTTTATAAAAGAGAAAAAGTGAGGAGACTCTCCTCATTCGTTCACTTGTGTTTTTGAGGAAAGATCTCTTGGAGAGAGTTTTGGAGAAGAAGCTTAGGGTATGGAAACCCTAACTTCCATATATAGTTTCAATTTTGAAGCTACACACTCTAACTGGTTCAAGGAGTAAAATCACTCATATTCACTATTGGGATTCAAAGGAGAAGTAGGTTTGCAATATATTTGAGCTGGAATAGGTATTATCAGACGAATCTCTGATTTATCTTATTTCATTTATCTTTTCAGGTTGAAGACAATTTATGCGAGTTAAATATCCAAGCCTAGTTTCAGAGTCGTCACTGTTGAAAGAGAGGATATGTTCCCCTCATTCCATTATTCAAATCACCTGCAGTAGAGGATGAGTTGGGGAATAAAATACATGGTCGAGTTCTGGCCACTAGTGGCTCCAGTTACTTTCTATCTGGAAGAATGACTTGCTACCTTTTTTGTTGGGTTAATGTATGCATCCATGGGGCTAAGTTCTTGATCCAAATCTTTGGGGGAGGCCCACAAGATATAAAAAAAAATTAAATGGATCTTGACGGGGGGCCCCCAAGATCTGAAAAATTGCAATGCTAGAAGAAAAAGAGGAGAACACCCAATAAACAAAACCACAAAAAAACTTATTATTAAAATGGAGAATAACTGTAAAAGCTACATTGTGGTGGATAGTCTGTCCTTTTACAAAATGTGACTTGTTATTTATATTATTTTTTAGATACAATACCATGGGTCAATTCCTTGGGTGAATGAATACCATGGGTGGATGTCACAATACCATGGGCAAATACCATGGGTGGATATGGGTGGGTGCCACTTACAATACCATGGGTAAACTCCATGGGTGGCTGAATAACATGGGTTGATGAATACCATGGGTTGATGCCATTTTCCAATCAGAGTATTCCTCCATCCTTAAGAAGCAGTGATCCCCATTGCGTGAAGTTCCCTCCTACTAAGCCTTTGTTGAATATGAAGAGCCACTGAAGAGACGAGTTTTATGTGGTTAACCCATAACCATGATGAACAAAGATCTGAGGATAAAGATACCCTGTAATGCTTGTGACCAACTGTGATACTGATAGTGTGCGGCCTAGAAAATGGACTTCGATAAAGTGTGGGTTTGTGGATGACCCATAACCATGATGAACGAAGATCCGAGGATAGAGATACCCTGTAATGCTTGTGACCAACCGTCATACTAAAAGTGTGCGGCCTAGAAAATGGACTTCGATGAAGTGTGGGTTTGTGGATGACCCATAACCATGACAAATGTAGATTTGAGGATAGAGATACCCTGTAATTCTTGTGAGCAACTGTGATACTAACAGTGTGTGGCCTAGAAAATGGACTTCGATGACAAGGATTTTGTGTGGTTGACCCATAATCGTGATGTTAGTTGTTAATGAAGTAGCAGGTGCCTACATAGCCTGGGGTGGGGGGGCACATCTCCAAAGAACCCAAGATGAATGCTGCTATGTTGAAACTGATGAACGTGAACCTAGTGCCTACTAAAGCGGGGTGGAAGGGCATGTCTCCAAAGGGAACCCGCTCCGAATGCTGCTCCAGAATTAAAATGGACATAACTTGGTCAATATAACTCAGAATATTTATTATAACCTATTTTTGGAAACAGAAGGACCATTTTTCATCTTCCCATGTGTTGGGAATCCTTATATGGACACTCTAGAATCTCAAATTCGTGCTGCAATTTTTCTGTTGTCACAAAAGTTCTGAAAAAATAGTTGATTTTAAATCAGTAATATCTCCCACATCCAAACTCCAATTCGACGCATTTTCTATAATTCTACACCAAATTTGCAAAACAAGATAGGAGAGCTACCACCCACGAATTTCCGTCAGAAACATTTATGCAACATAACTGATTTTAAATCGGTGATATCTCCCTCATCTAGACTCCGATTTGGCCGATTGTTTTTTTGAATTTGGGTATTTTTTCGCAAGGAATCTAGATATATTATTTTTTTTCATAAAATTTACGCCAAAAATCTTAGATCTGATCTGCAAACTCGCCGCCCAAAACATTCCTGCAAAAAAATGAAAAAAGAAAAATTCTTCCTGCTTGGCCTAAGAAAATGGTATGTGGATGATGTAGCACATGCATGAATGTTTTTGAATATTGCAAAAAATTTTGAAACTAAAATATGCATCAAAACCTGATTCCCATGGAATCATAACCTACTATGATACCACTGATTCGAATCTTGGGGGGAGGCCCCCAATATCTAAAAAAAAATGAAATGGATCTTGGGCGAGAGGCCCTCGAGATCTGAAAAATTGCAATGCCAGAATAAAAAGAGGAGAACGGCCAATAAACAAAACCATAAAGAAACTTTTTATTAAAATGGAGAATAACTGCAAAAGCTACATTGTGGTGGACAATTTGTCCTTTACAACATGTGACTTGTTACTTATAATATTTTTCAATTACAATACCATGGGTGAATGAATACCATGGGTGGATGTCACAATACCATGGGCAAATACCATGGGTGAATGAATACCATGGGTGGATGTCACAATAACATGGGAAAATACCATGGGTGAATGAATACCATGGGTGCATGTCACTTACAATACCATGGGTGGATATGGGTAAATTTCATGGGTGGATGAATACCATGGGTGGATAAATACCATGGGTGGATATGGGTAAATTCCATGGGTGGCTAAATAAGATGGATGGATGAATACCATGGGTTGATGCCATTTTCTATTTGGATCAGTTCTTATTTTCATGGTTTGTATGAGTTTCCTCTAGAAGTCTAGTTCAAGCTCTCCAAAAGTTCTGAGTGTGACCATTATTGAGAGTGGTGGGAATGTTTTCTAAGCTAGTCGAAATTTTAAGTTTGGAAGAGGGTGTATTGAGGAGATTTTTGGCATCAATTATGGAGCTATATTGAAGGGAGGTATCCTCCATCTATTTTTATATGCTGGAAAGTCACATATAGAGATCCTACACTCTTCCATACACTTGGGTTTCCGCTTGTAGCAACAAAGTTTATCTCTAAATATGATTCAAACCACTCTAGATCAAATTAGTGGTGGAGACAATCATTTGTGGGAAACATAAATATCAG
This sequence comes from Pinus taeda, assembly GCA_000404065.3. Classification (NCBI taxonomy): domain Eukaryota; kingdom Viridiplantae; phylum Streptophyta; class Pinopsida; order Pinales; family Pinaceae; genus Pinus; species Pinus taeda. Next base: position 12,376 of record APFE030688881.1, read on the forward strand.
TTGATTATTCCATCTTTCAACTACGGGTTGGTATAGTTATTGCATCTATGATTTTGGTCTAAAATTTGGTACTTGGGTAATGTGCTTCTCAAACAAGTGTTGGAATGTTACCCTAAGTGAGATGGACCTGAAGTATATTCTATTGGTAGCCATTCCATTACCAGGTTCAACCTTCCATTTTATGCTCTCTGTGTATTCAATTTTAAATGGGAAGACACTATCCTATAGGTGTTATTTCCTTATATCAGCAATGTGTTAATTACTGAGTTTATTATAAGCATTATATGTCTATTTGAAAACTGTTGGTGCATATTCAAACTCTGAATAAACTATTATGGGCATGAAATCTATGGTAAATCACCTAAAACAATATACAGTCAAATTATTTGGAAAAAAACTTCACTGGAAAAACAAGATAAAACTCAAAAATCTTTCTTAAAAATATAAGGAATTTTGAGAGGGGATTTTACAATGGTATTAGAGCATGTTCTTGGAAAATTGTGAGGGTTGAGGGCAACTTTTTGGTGATTCATGTCAGAGGAAACTCCTCATAGATGAATAAATTATAGGAAAATATACCCACATAGGCATCCCACCCCTATTAGAGAAGATGATATTCCAGGCACTGAGAGTGAAGAGTCATTAAAGAAAGGAAAGGGAGTAGAGGAAATGCCTAAAAAAGAAGAGCCAAACATGGGAGGCAAGGAGGAACAATCCTTTAATAGTTTGCATAGGATAATAAATGATTTGGCTAAAGGCCAAAAGGATATGATATAATTGATGAGGGGAATGAAAAACAAATGGGCTTCCATCAGAAAGGAACCCATGAGTGGGGAAGGGTCCAATAGTGTAGATGTCAACCATACTCATACTACTACTGCTAATACATAGAATAATTCATGCACATTTAGCAAAACAACCAGATCAAACATGCCTAAATTCCTTCATGAGACAACAATGTACCAAGTAGAGCAACATAGTCAAGGAATTTCTTATGTAGACTATATAGAGGAATATCAAGCATTGGGGCATGATTTTAAGGCTGCCATGAGCTTCATTGATTTCTTCCACCTTTAGTTGAAAAATAGACCCAAACCATTTCAAAGGGTTGTGAGGAAAAATTAGGAGTTGCACACATTAGAGAAATTTTGAGGTTTGAAATGGGTCTCCTAAGGAATATTATAAAATATTATGGAAATAATAAAATAATACTAGATTACCTCATCAAGTTTTGGAGGAAAAAAGAAAAATTGCTTTTCCAACTCATATTTTCAACTTAAATCCTCATAGTTTTACTCAAATTTTGAGTGGGAGCACTCGTTGGATATAAAAGTTAATTCCACATCCAATGAGTACCCATGTTGCATACTTTCTATTAACCCTGCTATACGAAAAATGAGAGATACATGAAAAAATATGAAATCACATTTTTTCATGTGTTTCTCATTTTTCGTGTAGTAGGGTCCATTGAAAGTATGCAACATGGATACTCCTTTGATGAGGAATTAAATTACACATAAAATGAGTGATCTGACTAGAATTTTGAGTAAATCTATGGGGAGATAAGATGAAAAATTAGTTTTTAATTTATTTATTATTTTATCTTTTTACCTTTTTACTCCAAAAATGGTGAATCATCCCCCATGGTTGACATCATCAGCTTGAATCCTATTGATTCTTATAAAGTGTATTTTGGTTGTAAATTTTTGTTTTGAGACCCATTTTTTACCTCAAAATTTCTCTGATGAGACATTGGGGAAGGTCATCCCTAACTTTAATGGGTCCTCCAAATTGTCAACTTGATCATGGGTACAAAAGCTAGATACATATTTCTAGTTGAATCAAACGACAGGAGAAGAGGCTATTAAGCTTTCCAAGTTTCATTTGGATGGTGAGGCCCATGAGTTGTGGTACCATGGGTTAGCAACTATGGGTCACAACAGCATCACCTCATACATCGAGTTCACATAGAGGCTCATTAAGCAGTTTGAAAGGAAGGAACCAGAGCTTCAGTTTAGAGAGTTGGAACAACTCAAGTAGATAAGAAATATGGAGGTTTACATATTAGATTTTTAGAGGCTAGAAGTCATGGTAACAAATATTTCATAGGTCATATTGGTGATGTTATTTGTAGATGGGTTGATAAAACCTCTACATGGATGGGTAAAAGGATTTGAACCCACCACTCTTCATGTGACATTTAACAATACTTGGGACTTGTAGGATGTCGCCTCTAAAAATAAATTCACTCCTAAACCTTCCTTCCCCTAGAAAGGTAAGGAAGTCAAGCACTTTCAGAAGGAGTGGACCAAGAAATTGAATATGGATGAGGAGACCTGGAAAGAGCTAAGAAATAAGAATATTTTTTTCAATTGTCATGATCCATGGGCACCTAGGCACAAGTGTGCATGTAAGGACAAGGTTGGCAAGGCTCACTATATTGAGGTGTACTCAGAGAGGGATAGTGATTCTGTAGATGATGAACTAGTGCAGGGATAGGTACAAGGATAGGTACAAGTAAGAAAGCACCAAATAGTTGGAGGCGAGTCCTCACATGCAAAGGGAAAAGCTCCTACCGCTACCTTTAGGTCAGGATTCCCCAGATATCACACTTTCAGAGTCAGAGGGGTTCTAGAAGGGCACAAGGTGACAATGTTGATTGATAGTGGGGATTCCCACAATTTCATAGATGAAAACATGATGGATCGTAGAGGGATTCCTACTGAGGATTTCAATAGTTTTACAGTCATCATACCTGGAAAATATCATATGAACTGCAATAGATACATCCCTAAACTACAACTAACTATGGGGAACTATACAATGACTGAGGAATTATTTGTGGTGAATGTGTGTGACACCAATGTGGTGTTAAGATGTCAATGGCTATATTACATCGGGAAGTGTACTACAAACTAGAGAAATATGGAGATGGAATTCAAAGATCCAGTCGATGGTAGAAGTGTAGTTTTGAGGGCCATGCATCAATACCCACCAAGGCTAGTATCATCCAACCACATGGAAGTAGTATTGAGGCGAGGCAATATTCAGTGGGTAGTATAATGCTTTATTACCAAGAACATGAAAATAGATCGGTCATAACAATACTTATATGACATTCAAGTATTGCTTTGTAAACACCAATTTTTTTTTTTGTTGACATTCCTTCAAGTAAATGACCAGACAAAGGTTTTGACCATGTCATAGAATTGGAGGAGGATGTGCAGGGAGTGATAACCAATCCTTACTAAAATTCCAAGTTCTACAAATATGAGATAGATAAATTCATAAAGCAATTTTTGAGGTTGGTCCATATTCGACCTAACTCCAGTCTGTTTGCTTCTTGGTAGTGATGACTAAGAAGAAGGATTAAACCTTGTAGATGTGCATAGACTACCAGGCTCTCAATATGAGGATAATAAAGAACCAATATCCTAACCCCAAGATTGATGAGTTTATGGATGAATTAAAATGGGCCAAATAATTTTCAAATATTGATCTTCATTTTGTCTATCATCAAATTCGGGTTTGGGAGCAAGAAATTCTGAAGATAACTTTCAGGTGTCACTATGGGAACTACAAGCTCTTAGTTATGCCATTTGGCATAAACAACACCCCACAACCTTTCATTCATGCATGAACCATGTGTTTAAAAAACAATTATGGAAGTACTTGTTAGTTTTCTTTGATGACATATTGATCTACAACAAGACGTGGGAAGATCATCTAAGGCACTTGGACAAGGTGTTGGGGATTATTGAGGAAAAGGAGTAATATGCGAAAGAGTCCAAGTGTGAATTTGTCATGACATAGATGCTATACCAGTGGAACGTGATTCATGATGGGGTTAAGGTACACCAGGAGATTATCTGGGAAATCATTGAGTGGACCACCCCAAAGAATTTTATAGAACTGAATAACTTTCTAAGTCTCTACATTTACTACAAGAGGTTTATTAAGGGGTTCTCATATTCAACAGCTCCTCTTACATACCTCACCAAGAAGGGAGCCTTCAATTAGTCAAAGATGTTGGAAAAAGTAACTATGATTGGTCTTCAATAATGTACTTGAGTCATCATGTAATGTAATTGTCAAAATAATAAAGAAAATAATTATTATTATTATTATTATTATTGTGACTTATTAAAGCATGGGTTTCATGCTTGGGTCACCATGTTTTAGGTCAAAGTCCCCATTGAGGACTTCTATGATTTATTCTGAGTCTATATAGATATTGTAAATTTAAAGAGACCCTTCTCAGGCTTTTGAATCATGTAAAAAGGTTTAGTATTGACTCAAATATGAATTATGGAACCTCCACACCATGTCAGCCTAAATTCAGCCTAAGACCCTATTCAACCCCATAAGAAGCCCATAAAACGAAGGACATCGAATTCATTTGGAGCATCACTTCTCATCAAGCTTGAATTCTCTCTACTGGGTAGAAGTGCGAAAATCTTGTTGTTGGGCAGAAGTGCGAAGTAGGTTGTTGGGAAAGTTTGTTGCTAGGAAGCGAAGTGAATTCGAGTTTGGGTGAGTCTAAGGAGTCAAGGAAAATATAAATTTTGGTGGTGGTTTCTCTCTGTTTCATGCTTTGGATTGGGAGATCGAAGTATTCCAAGTTGGACTATTGTAGAAATCTATTAGCTGCTGCAAAGTGTTGAGTAGTCAAAGTTGTAGGGAAGAGGTAAATCTTCTGGAGGCTAAATTGGTGTGGAGGGAAGGTATGGTCTTGGTCTAGGTTGAAGAGTCTCAAAGGATACTATTGAAAGGAATAATTACTTTGACTATGTTTTCCCCTCGACAAGGGTTTTTCCCTGGCATGTGCCTACATCTTGTGTCCATTATTTTATGTGACGCTGCTTTTGGTATTTGCTTGATGAACTAAAGAAATAAGATATAAATAATTGTAATAATAAGAAACATCACAAGTGATTATCTAGATTAAGAAAATATTTATTTCCTTTCTAATTTTCCAACATGGAATTAGAGCTTTGGTGAATAAAGAAGAAAAACAAATATCCATTCACAGGAACTATCTTAGGGAAAGAGTCTATTATATTCAAGGAAGATGTCTAACTCAATAAAAGGTGAGAAAAAACTTGAAGGAGCATCAAAATTCAGATCCTAGAAGAAGAGGATTGTCCTAATCTTCGAGAATAAAAATGTACTAGATTTAGTAATAGGAAATGTAAAGAAACCTATAAAATATGATAATGATATCGACAAAGCGAAATTTAGGGATTTAGAATTGGTGGCTATGACTCTAATGGTAGAAGGGATAAAATTCAATCGTGTCCCATTCATATCTAACATCGATCATGCTCAGGATATATATGAAGACTTGTCGAAGTTGTTCAATATTAAGAACATTGGTCAAGTAGAAAGTTTGAAGAATGACCCGAGGAATACAAAGATGACTAAAGAAGATACTATATAAACCTTCTTTGTGAAGATATCTAGACTCAAAGATGATCTTTTGGCCATCGATGAGATTGTTTCGAACAAAGAATTGGTGATCACTACTATATTATAATTTCCACCCTCTTGGGGTGCCTTTGCTTTAGGTCTCAATAGTTGGAAGGTAGCTCCCACCTTTGAAGATTTATGGACTACATGTAGTCAAGAAGAATTAAGGATCTCAATGGTTACGAATACTGAAATAGTATCAAATGCTTATGTTGCTCATCATAAAGGAAAGAGATAGCAGAAAGTTGAAATGTGTAAGATATAGTGTTATCAATGTCATAAGAAAGGTCACTACAAAAGTGTCTATCCCGAGAATCCAAGGAATAAGAAGAGAGGAAGAGATCAAGCCAACTTTGTTGAAGAAGGAGACTCAAAGAAAGTCAAGCCTGAAGAATCTGACATTAGGGACCTACACTATTAAGTCATTTTGTTTACTTAACTTATTTTATATTTTTTATAATTTATAGGCTTTTAACATATATTTGGAAAATACGTTTTTGTGATTTAAGTTTTTAGGTTTCCCTCAAGCTTTGGAGGGAGTTCCCAACAACTCTCAAAATATAAGCATCTCATGTCTTTTCAGCTTTGTGTTCATGGACTTATTTAGTTTGGTTATATTAAATACTAATAACCTTTCTCCTTCTGTTGCCTTATTTAGGGAAAAAATATGCAAGAAGGAGGATCTATCAAGACAAGGTTAGTCAAGAAACAAAGGTATGCTTTGAATACATTGATTGAAAGGATTATTCATTTGATTATATGTTACTAAATTTGTTATGACTAGTTGTATTTAATCTTATTGATTCTTTTTTGGGTGGTTCATCTCTTGATAAATCTACCCACCCCACTCATATTCTTGATTGACTATGTAGAATCGTAGATAGGATCTAGAAAACCTAACTGAAGGGTATACTAATGTGAATGTTTGAAATCCTAAGTTGCTTAGGGTGATTGTGAAATTCTAGTTGAATTTTTATTGATGATGTCTTGTTTTGGATTTTTGTGTGATATGGAAATCCTAAATTGTTAGGGTTGAATGATGAGGTCTAAAATCCCAAATCTTTGAAGTTTTGGTAATGTTGGGTTTTCTATGTTTCTACATTGGAATCCTATCTCATTAGGGTTTGGTTGAATGTGTGAGTAAGACCCTTATATTGACTTTGAAATGTTTTTTTTGTGTGTGTGTGTGTTTGTCTGATCAAACCCTAGTATAATCAAAATGATTGTGTATCTAACTCTTATTTGGTATTGTTGTGAAGTTGGGTATCCTTTTGGTTAAAGTCCTAGGTTGGTCTAGGTAAAATATATTTATTGGGCATATGATATGCTTATGTATGGTTATGAAATCCTAGATATGTGTATTGACCTAGTCGTTTGATGGTCATGAGTCTTAGGATTTAATGGAAGTCCTTGTCTGAGATTCTAAGATGACGATATTTGGAAATCTAGGGTGTTATAACTAAACCCTAGAAAGTTAAAATTGTCTAATATGTGTGATATAACAATCTAAAATCTATTACATGATTGTTGAAAATGAAAATCTAGGGTTTTGTAGTTAAAACCTAGTAGTGACATTGTCCAGTGTGAAATATATCAATCTAAGATCTATGCATGTAATGATCGTTGATATTGCGGAAATGGAATTCTAAGGTTTTGGAATTAAACCTTAGTCAAAATAAAACCTTTGGAATATGATGATTTTAGATTTGTAATGATTGTTGAGTTTGTGAAAATCTAGGGTTTTCGAGTTGAACCTTAGTCGATGTAGAAATAGTTGATGAATATTGGCTATATGATGTGTGAGATATTTGTTGAAATTTGAATTTTTTGATTGAGTTTGATGACTTCTCAGAAATATAGGGTTTTCAAACTAACCATAGTGGTAGCCGGTCAAATTAGTGACTAATTGATGGTTGATTGAAAAATATAGGAGTTTTGAACTAACTCTAGTAGAAGCCAGTCAGGTTGATGACTAAGTTGTAATTGAATTTGATTGATTTTGTATGAAATATAGAATTTGTATGAAATCCTTGTTGGGTGTGGAGCATGAATATCTTCTGTATTCAAAGGTATCACCGCATTGGACCCCAGTTCGAAATGGGGCGGTGTTATAGACATTTTTGGGCACTGCAACCCCAATCATAAATGTCCATAAACTAAGGGATCATAAGTCCCTAAAAGTGTTTCTTCACTACCTAAAGGAACAAGGTCAGCTGATTACATCATCTCCCAGACGTTCTCCACTAAAAACTGCTAAGAAATGGTCAAAACTGGACCATACTGAATACCCAGTGCAGAGGGTGCGATGCATATCACCTTCCAAGTGTAAATGGTGTGATGCATACTGGATGGCCCCTTCGTAGGGTGCGATGGGCGAGAATGGAAAAATGGAAGAGACAGTTTGCGAGGTGGAAGATCATAGAATCTTCCAGAAGCTTCCCCTCTGACACTTGCCTCTTTGTTTTTTACCAGGGATGAGTAAAAGATTATTAGTCTCCAAGTGGAATCAAGAACTATCAGAGAAAGGACACTAATCAAAACCCCAGAAGATGACTCACCCCCATACAATCATCTATATATGGATCCCTCATCACATAGATCCAGAGGCTGGAATCTTGTATCTTGTAGAGAAGTGTTGTTGGTTTTCTAGTGAAACTTCATAGTGTTGGGTGATCTAAGCTTTACTTGAGGTGAAGAAGGGATTTCTTGCTGGAGGATGATGTTGGGTTAGACTATTGGTTGTATCTCTTGCTATTCTTGATATTAATAAGTTATTCAAGTTTTCCTCCATATTCTTGTATGTTTGATTGTATATGCATTTGTGTGGTTAATACATATCTGGTCCTGTGTTATTTATGAATATAGATCTCTGTTCTTCGATAGTATTATGCTGCTTTGATTCCACAGGTGCTCTTTGAAGCTGGGCAGACGAAGAAGAAGCGGTAAAGATCTATCAGGAAGGAGAGGAATCAAGTAAAGAACCAAGCGTAAGACTAAGGTTGGTGTCCTTTGTTCCACTCTTATCTATTTTTCATAAAGGAAAACGAAAGTAGTCTTTACTTGTTTGTTTAGATAGCTACCAGTCTTAGTGGTAATAGCAGCTCCGAGTGCACACTATTCCTAGTAAAAAAATGGCGACTCCACTAGGGAGCGAATATATTGTTTGTTAGTCTATCTTTGTTTGTTTTATAAACTCACAGACAGAGCCTGAAGTCAAGCCAGCTAGCCTTCGAAGTGCATTTTTTATGCAAATGCAAAGTAGATCAATGCTGCTTCAGTCTATCTCTGGGTTTTGTTTATAAATTGAACAATCGATCTGCAAACGTTCTAATTGCCCTAAGTGGTGGCTCTAGTAACCTCCTTAGATCAACCCATGTGATTTACATTTACTGAACATCACTTACTCGGTCTAAATCCCTGAACTGAACTGTAAATTGTGAGCAAAGATTGGTTAAAAGTCTTGCACTAGTACCATCACACCCTCCTTTCAAGGCAGTCTGTATGCATCGCACTTCCCATGTGCAGTAGGTAAGATGCATACTGGATTCCCTGTGTGATAGGTGTGATGGTCAGGGAGGGTTAATTTTACCTTCAGACTTTGGTTTTTATTCACTCTTTTCAGTTCTATTCAGGATTTTTGTTGTCTGTGGTCAGTATATCTCTGTGAAAACCCCCTTCTCTTCCATCATTCTACCTCTATTGTGCAAAGAAATGTAAGTGTTTTTATGTATTGTGCTCCATTTTCACTTCTCTTTTGCAAAGAAGTAGCATAGTTGAACTATCGTTTCTTAATCTGAAAGTGTCGTAAGTGTCGTTTTCAGTCATAGAAGAGAATCCCATTGTTCTTGATAGTCGATTATACTGTTACTCTTGTATATGATTTGAATCAGTAGTTTTTAAAGTGTCGAAAACAGTTTTCATTTTGAAATCGCAAAGTGTCACCCTTATCTTCACTTCATTTTTGAAAAGAAATTTGTTAAGTATTGTCACTTTGAAAATAATTTAGATTTGCACTCATCATTCTTCTTGTCATTTATATATTAAGAAGGCTGAAAACAAATACATGCATGTGCATTTGCATTTAGACTGCTTGGTTTGATTTAAGACAGTGCATTTAGTGTGTGCTTTGTGCTCTTTGTTGAAAGACTCTCAATTTTCTTTCCTTAGTAGCTAGGATTTTCATTGCCAAAAGAAGATTAAACAGTTGTTTATCATCTTAGGCTTCATTTTAGGAATTGTATACACATCACGTGGTGAACCTGAAAGGCAAATTTTTAAACAAGATCAACTATAAAATAAATTTAATGAATCTAAAAAAGCTTTGGAACCTAACGCACAACATCTAGAAGTCTAGGCTAGAGATGTATTCCGGCGTCGTAAAACCTGGTAACTGTTGTTTTCATTGTTGGTTGGGTAATTCCTCCACTCTGAGATGACAAGTTCCAATACGGACTTGTGCTCCCATGTACCGTCGAGTATATATTGGGAGACCACAATAGGCTATATCCTTTATCCTTAGGAAGTTGTTTCTGCCGCCCTATCGATCACAATGCACTGAACATAGCATTCGGGAAGATTGACTGCCGTATCGTAAAAAGTATTCTACAGTTTTGCAATTGGTTTGGTAATCCCCTCTACCTAGATTTCCAGAGAAGTCTCTTTCGTTCCTTTTCAGACTCCTTAAAAGAAAAGGTCCATCTGAACACTTGTCACTTCAGGCTCATTAAAAATCGAAGGCTACTAGAGTCATCTTTTGTTTTTTCTTGACTCTTAAAAAATTGAAAAAACAAGTTGTGTCAAAGTGTCTAAAATTTATTTTAATCGGAATAACATCACAAGTTCCCTCATTGGTGTTTAGGTTGAGAAAAATGGAGTCTACCAACCAAGGATTTCCCCTTGGAGGAAATCCTAGTCCTTTCTCTTCTTGGGGAGATGTTGGTGCATCCCATATGGCCACATTGTCACTTCCAGGGTTGACGATTAGTTTGCCCGTATGGCTCTTCTCTACCTCTGTTGTTCAGAATACTGTAATTCCTGAACAGTCAAGTCATCAATTAGATGATACTAGAGTTACCCCCCAGCCTTCTACTTCATCTGTTTCTCCCTCTCCTCCTTCCTCTTCACTTGATGAAGTTGGTAAAGCTAAAGATCAAGTAACTGAGAAGAAGAAGAAGCGGAAAGAGAAAAAAGAAAAGAAGAAGAAAGAACCAAAAGCAAAAGGGGGCAATCATGCATTGTCTAGCAAAAATCCTCACACCGCACCGTCTAAACCTAAATCTCCATGTGTCATTTGCAAAGGAGACTACTATCATCGAGATTGTCCTTGCATCCCTTGGATCTTAAGGGACTAGTCTCCTCATTTGCATAATCCGGTGTCGTCAACCTCTGATGATCATGTTGAAAGCACGCCATCAACCAGTGAAAGTGAAGTATCTGGATAGAAAAGGAATCACAAATTTCCTTGTAAATTGTGTGAAGGCGATCACACTGTCCATCGTTGTCCCTTCCTAGACGAAGCTAAAATATTTTTGGATGACCGTCCTGCTACACTGCTACGGCTCCCTCCTGGATATAAGAAACTCTTGCCGGGTCCACCACTGGTTGAAAATTCCACTGGCACGCCATTATGGTTGGCCGAAACATCTATCATTGAAAATGAACCCTCTAAATCCATACCAGACGAAAGTCAAAAGGTCTAGGCGGAAGTTGACCCGGTCTTGCCTTCAGAATGTTCATCTTCGAATGATACCGTCACTGAAGAGAAAGAGAACGACGTCATTCAAATTATTTTCTTAAACACAGACTCTGATGAACTTGGGGGTAGTCTACTCGTTCCTTTATGCAGGAAGGAAATTCTCTAGAGTCGTATCTGACCATCTATTCAGTCCCACCTCCAAGCAACCTAGTCGTTTCCTTCGATTGGAACCTACTAGGTAGACCCCGTGTACTAGCTAGTGTACCATTCATAATCATTGTACAAGATTACAGAATCGTCATGGCTAGTACCATCATAGGTGAAGGGGCTTCTATGAGTATCCTTTCCTCAACTGCTTGGAAAAGGCTTGGTTCGCCATCGCTTTTGCCTGAAATGAGAAATCTGACAGGCTTTGACAAAGGAACCAGTCGATTGTTAGGGATCCTTCCCAATGTGCCCATTACTTTGAGAAGGAAAACTGTTCACATGAACATGATGGTAGTCCAAGGAACCCTGGATTATAATCTACTCCTTGGGCGTGACTATATTTATTGCATGGGAGCCATCGTCTCCTCACTCTTTAGAGTAATGTGTTTTCCGCATGAAGGCAAAGTGGTCAAACTCGTAGACCAACTGTCATTCCCCGATTCACACATAGAAAATAGTCAAATGCCATCCCTAAATGGTATTTTCACGTAAGGAATGTCTCATCGATCTCCAATCCATCCACCTGATGAGCATGAGTGATTCGGGAGGATATGACTGAAACCCAGGGGGCATGCACCCTGGTCTGTTTCAGCGGGAAAACCTTGGGTATAGAGTAGGTTTCCGCTGAGGATATATGACTAGTTTGACACACCCGTCCATTTAGGAAAATGGGATTATACTGGAATAATATTCCCTCGTCAAAGCTATGTGAGTGGAGGCGACTGCGCCACTCACCTTTGTCTATTTCGGTAGACATCGCCAAGGAAGCATTTTGTTTGCGACGTGGATGGAGAGATTTCATATGGTAACCTGGGAATTTTTTACTATACCTGGGGGCATGCAAACCTTTTTGCATGCAAGCGAAGAGTGACCATTTATTTTTTAAATTTGTAGGTCCTCTAACCCTTTAAACTCGTAAGGTTGGTTGTTTCCTAGCTTGCATAAAGAAAGGATCCAGGGCAAAGCTTTAAAAGGTGTAAGCCCCATAACAAATGGCATCTTAGATGAGATATCCTTATTATATGACTGGCACGAGAAATTTTAACGTAGAGTTCAAGCTCGGTAAAAAATAAACATAAGCAATGAGCAAATGTTTCCCCTAGAGTTTAATCTCATTAAAAAATGAACCAATTTTCCGGTAAATAACCATTGGGAATGCATTATCATCAGCTTTTGAGCCTTGGTCGTGTTCTCATCACCTCCACTCTGTTTTTAGCCAATCATTCACCTCCATTTGATTTTTTACCCTTTTGAGGAACATCTGCGAAGAGTGATTCTATTAGCCATCCTTGTGACACTGCCGTGATTGGAAAATTCCAAACCTTACCTGGAATCAGCTGCTACCTGAAATCATCGCTCATTCCTTGAAAAATGAGTCTCCTTTAAGCTATTTTCAACTGACTCATAATAAATGAAGATTACCGAGCGATTAGCCTCTCAGGCTCGTTAAAGTCATCGGAAGTGTTATCCCTCCTCTAGATTTTAATATTTTTGGACTTGAGGGATTATTACACAAAAAGATCGAGCAGTAGTCTTGTTTGCCTCACTAAAATTACTGAACATTCATCCCTTTCGTATTATTTTATGCTTTTTTGGACTTAAGGGATTATATGATGAAAAAGAATCTTTGGAGTTTCCTTTCCGCCCCTTTCAGACTCTCTAAAATTGAAAATGACTGAGTTATCTTTGTCGTTAAACTCGTTAAAACTGAATAGCAACAAACTCGTCCAAATGGATGAGAACGAGTTTCACTATCGCTAGGCTCGTTAAATATAGCGACAGGTTTGCCCGAAGGGCGAATTATAGAACAAGCATATGTTATCCTCCTCAAGCTTGACAAAAATAAAGAGGTAAGCGTCAGCAATGACTGGGGAAAATTGGGAAGAAAACTTGAAAAAGCTTTATTGGTAGCAAGTCGCTCTTGAACATGACACTTTCCTTCCGCATCCATGCCGGGTTGGGTTGTTTCGCTCACTGGTCATCACCATTGGTCCATCACACCATCCATCTTTGGGGTTAACGCTACCAATCCATTGTCAGTGTCACCAATATGTTCAAGAGAATCCATTCAGACAATTCACCTGTGTCTCACCCACTGTAATACATTCATGCTCCATTCCTTCATGACTGCCACCCTGAACCCTGTATCGTCAGATTATTTTCACCTCAAAAATCATTTCCTTCGTTCCGTGTCGTTGATTTGGGATTCATTAAGGCCCTTCTGCGATGGGTCACTTCTTGTCGACATAAGCTCATTATCCAAGAAGTTGACTTAGGAACAACCCTTTCAGTACTTTGAAGCTTGCATGCCTTAATGGAAAGTTTCTCACTTTCGGTGATAGGTTTACATCAATGGCCTTCGACCGAGAGATTTTACGTGGTTTTCGACGCCAAGTCCCTTTTCACACCACGTGAATTGTGTTGTAGTACCTTGAGGGCCATTGTCATTATTGGTGATTCCTCTCGCGCCTATTAACAGCTTACATCACTGGCTGGTAATCAGGCAATGTCTTTCCATGTTCGACTCCAGAACATTTTTCACATGGATCGACTTGTACTCCGAGTGAAGATTGAACAAGTTTTGAAGACCTTGGATCTAGTTTCATCCATCTGGGCTGCGATATATTCAGGAATATAAAGACATCAAATGTACATCATTGCCAAACAGATGATCATCCAAATCGAAGGATGATGAGTCCGAATCATCAGTCTGCTACACAAACGATTGTTTGTCCTATGTACATGAAAATGAATTTATAAACCTAAGCATGGGAATACCCGCCTCAGCTAGATCATGAAAAATATTATGAAGATAATATATTGTATTGTATCTTATTACAGGTCGCCTCCCAGCTCGAAAAAACTTCAAATCCTCATGATAAAGCATTTCACCCAACATCAAAAGATTAACGACCTCATGCTTTAGGTGGCAATTGTTATAGACATTTTTGGGCACTGCAAACCCAATCATAAATGTCCATAAACTAAGGGCTCCTAAGTCCCTAAAAGTGTTGCTTCACTACCTAAAGGAACAAGGTCAGCTGATTACATCATCTCTCTGAAGTTCTCCACTAAAAACTGCTCAGAAATGGTCAAAATTGGACCATATTGAATACCCAGTGCAAAGGGTGTGATGCATATCACCTTCCCAGTGTAAAGGGTGCGATGCATACTGGATGGCCCCTCTGTAGGGTGCGATGGGTGAGAATGGAAAAATGGCAGAGACAATTTTCGAGGTGGAAGATCATAGAATCTTGCATAAGCTTCCCCTCTGACACTTGCCTCTTTGTTTTCGACCAGGGATGAGTAAGAGATCATCAGTCTCTAAGTGGAAACAAGAACTATCAGAGAAAGGACACTAATCAAAACCCCAGAAGATGACTCACCTCCATACAATCATCTATATATGGATCCCTCATCACAGAGATCCAGAGGCTGGAATCTTGTATCTTGTAGACATGTGCTGTTGGTTTTCTGGTGAAACTTCATAGTGTTGGGTGATCTAAGCTTTACTTGAGGTGAAGAATGGATTTCTTGCTGGAGGATGATGTTGGGTCAGAACTATTGGTTGTAATCCTCTTGCTATTCTTGATATTAATAAAGTTATTCAAGTTTTCCTCCATATTCTTGTATGTTTAATTGTATATGCATTTGTGTGGTTAATACATATTTGGTCCCGTGTTATTTCTGAATATAGATCTCTATTCTTCGATAGTATTATGTTGCTTTGATTCCACAAGTGCTCTTTGAAGCTGGGCAAACAAAGAAGAAGCGGTAAAGATCTATCAGGAAGGAGAGGAATCAAGTAAAGAACCAAGCGCAAGGCTAAGGTTGGTGTCCTTTTTTCCACTCTTATCTATTTTTCATAAAGGTAAACGAAAGTAGTCTTTACTTGTTTGTTTCTAAGATAGCTACCAGTCTTAGTGGGAATAGCAGCTCCGAGTGGACACTATTCTCGATAACAGGCAGCAACGCCGCCCATAAAATATTTGCTGCAGGGGGGGTCCAAGAGGGGCGGCTACGACCTTTCAGGAGCTCCCCCCTAGCGGGGGGTTTCGAGGGCAGCACCCTCAAAGCTAAGAATAGATGTAAAATTGCCTCGTAAAAGTATAGTATTTTCTATTCAATCTGGGCCATTCATTAGGCAGAGATATGACAGTAGAAGTTATGTTTAATTTAGTAATTTTTTTCCCTAGAAGGAAACCCTTCACTATATATGAGGGAATTGTATTGCATCTATTTATATCTGTATTTTGAGTGAGGAAGAGAGAAGAGATTGAGAGTGAAGAGGAAGTTACAATGGATTCGTTGTAGGTTGTATCTCTTCAGTTTGCTAGATAGTATAATAAAAGAAGGACTGGCTGTTTCTTTGTGGACATAGCGCAAATTGGGTGAAACACCTATATTTGTGTCTCTATTGTTTTATGCATTTTTTTGCTTATATTTCTGCAATATTTTATGTTTTCTGTTGCTCTGTAATATATAATTTTCTAACAACTAGTATCAGAGCTGAAGGTCTACTTGGCTGATAAACTCACAGGAGAGAAGGGTTCATGGTTCGAGTGGGAGCAATGGTGGAAGATGGTAGGTTTAGGGTTGAAAAATTCAATGGCCAAAACTATCTGCTGTGGAAGATGCAGATGGAAGATTATCTGTATCAGAGAGATTTGTACCTACCATTAAGCGAAACGACAAAGAAGTTGATGAGTATGACAGACACAGAATGGGATATTCTCGATAGAAAGGAACTTGGAACAATACGGCTATGCCTAGTGGCGTCAGTAGCATTCAATATTTCAAAGGAAATGACAACAGAGGGTTTAATGTCAGCATTGGCCAAACTATATGAAAAACCCTCAGCCTCAAATAAGGTATTTCTTATGAAGCATTTATTTAATATGAAGATGTCAGAAGGTGGATCAATTGTAGACCATTTAAATGATTTTAATACAGTTACAAGTCAGTTAAGTTTTGTAGGGGTAAATTTTGATGATGAAGTTAGAGCTCTGTTATTTCTGTGCTCATTGCCAGAAAGTTGGTATGGCTTAGTTATGGCCATTATCAACTCTATCTCTGGATCTAGTACTTTAATGTTTGATGATGTTGTCGGTGCAATCCTTAGTGAGGAAATACGACGAAAAAGCTCCAGTGAGACATTAGGTAATGCTTTGACTGCAGAGACTAGGGGAAGAAAAATGGAAAAAGGAAAGAGCTTAGGATATCACAGTAAGTCAAGAAAAGGCAGATCCAAGTCCAGATTGAGGATAGTGTGCTAGAAATGTGGGAAGAAAGGACACTTGAAGAAAGACTACAAGTCTCAGAAGGGAAAAGAAGGAGGCGTGCAACAAGAAACTAATCATGAAGCGAATCTAACAGGTGATGTGTTGCAAGATGCTTTGATTCTTTCATTAGAAAATATTATTTATGCCTGGGTGGTAGATTCAAGGGCCTCATTCCATGCAACTCCTGATAGGAAAAATTTTCATGATTATGTTCAAGGAGATTTTGGACAAGTTCGATTGGGTGATGATAAACCCTGTAAAATCGTTGGAATGGGTATAGTTTTCGTAAAACAGAAAAATGGAAATCCATGGCTATTGAAGGAGGTAAGGCATGTTCCAGATCTGAAGAAAAATATGATTTCAACATAGCAGTTGGGAGGTGAAGTTTGCGTAACTAATTTCACAGATAAAACCTGGAAGGTCACAAAAGGATCCCTAGTAATAGCAAAAGGAGAAAAGGTTGGTACATTGTATTTATGCAATGGTATTTCTAATTTTGTTAATGCTTTAACCTCTACAAGAGAAGATACGACATTGTGGCATCATAGACTCAGCCACATGAGTGAGAAGGGGATGCAGATTCTTCACTCAAGAAATTTGTTGCTAGGTTTGAAGCATGTTGATTTAAAATTCTGTGAAAATTGTGTTTATGGAAAACAGAAGAGAGTCATATTCCATAGAGTTGGGAAAGAAAATAAGAGCGAAAAATTAGAGCTTGTGCATACAGATGTATGGGGACCTGCTCAGGTATCATCTCTTGGTGGCTCTTGTTATTATGTTACTTTTATTGATGATGCAACCAGAAAAACCTATATCTATTGTATTCGAAATAAATCTGATGTATTTGATACTTTCAAGAAGTGGAAAGATTTGGTTGAAAATGAGACAAGAAAAAGGTTGAAGTGTCCCAGATCAGATAATGGAGGTGAATATTGAAGCAAAAAGTTTGATAGGTACTGTTCAGAGAATGGAATTCGTAGAGAGAAGATGATTCTAGGAACACCACAAGAAAATGGTGTGTCAAAAAGGATGAATAGGACAATCATGGAGCATGCAAAGTGCATGAGATTGCATGCAGGATTGCCTTTACAATTTTTGGCAGATGTTGTAGACACTATTGTTTATGTAATAAACAGAGGGCCTTCAAGTTCCTTGGATGGTGGTATTCTAGAGGAGGCATGGACAAGTAAAAAGGTAAACTACTCATTTTTAAAGACTTTTGGTTGTGAAGCCTTTGTCCACATTAATAAAGGAAATAGAACAAAGCTTAAGGAAAAATCAAAGAAATGTACCTTTGTTGGATATGGTGTTAATGATTTTGGTTATTGCTTATATGATTATGAAAATCATAAAATCATTAGGAGCGGAGATGTAATATTCAATGAAAAGGTCTTGTATAAGAATTAGTTGCAAGAAAAGAAACAGGAAAAATAAAATAGAGAATACACAGTGCTTGACGATATCATAGGAAAAGTGGTGGTGTCTAAAAATCATAATGATCAATAGCTAGAACAAAAACGACAACAACGACAAGCACTTCAAACAGCTAAAAGTGGTGTTAGAAGATCTAATAGGATAAGTAGACCCCGTGAATGATACTCTCCTTCATTATATTATGTATTGTTGACTGATTCAGGTGAACCAAAATGTTATGAAGAAACAGTGCAAGTAGAAACCAGGAAGAAGTGGGGGCAAGCCATGAAAGAAGAGATGGACTCCTTAGCACATAACCAGACTTGGGACTTGGTCAGGTTGCTTGCAGGTAAAACATCATTGCAGAATAAATGGGTTTACAGGTTGAAGGAAGAAGATGGAGGAAAAAAGAGGTACAAATTTAGACTTGTGGTGAAGGGTTTGCACAGAAGCAAGGTATTGATTTTGATGAAATATTTTCTCCTATTGTTAAAATGAATTCAATCGAAACTATTCTAAGTCTAGTAGCAGTTGAAGATTTGCATCTTGAGCAGTTAGATGTAAAGACAACCTTTCTCCATGGGGATTTAGAGGAAGAGATATATATGCAGCAACCACAAGGATATGAGGTAAAATGGAAGGAGAAACTAGTGTGCAGGTTGAAGAAG
>APFE030688881.1:31699-54624 GCA_000404065.3 Pinus taeda
GATGTAAAGACAACCTTTCTCCATGGGGATTTAGAGGAAGAGATATATATGCAGCAACCACAAGGATATGAGGTAAAATGGAAGGAGAAACTAGTGTGCAGGTTGAAGAAGAGCTTGTATGGCTTAAAACAGGCTCCAAGGCAGTGGTACCTAAAATTTGATAGGTTTATGTCTGATCAAGGTTATACTAGGTTTCACTCTGATCATTGTGTTTATCTCAAAAGGCAAAATTATGGCAATTATATTATATTGTTATTGCATGTAGATGACATGCTTGTTGCACGTTGTAACATGCAAGAAATAAATGTGCTCAAAAGGAAATTGGAAAACTCATTTGCAATGAAGGATTTAGGTGCTGCAAAACAAATCCTTGGTATGATAATAACTAGAGACAAGAAGAATTGCAAATTAACATTGTCTCAAAGTGAGTACATAGAAAAGGTGTTGAAAAGGTTTAATATGCAGAATGCAAAACCAGTTAGTATACCTTTGGCTAGCGATTTTAAATTAAGTAAGGAGGTGTGTCCCAAGACTTAGTAAGAAATGGCTCATATGTCTAAAGTTCCATATGCATTAGCAGTTGGAAGCTTAATGTATGCAATGGTCTGCACAAGGCCTGATATTTCACATGAATGGGAGTTGTAAGCAGGTACATGAACAATCTAGGAAAAGAACATTAGATGGTGGTGAAGTGGATTCTCAGGTATTTGAGAGGTACCACAAATCAAGCATTATGTTTTGGTGGTTCAAACATTGCTCTACAAGGATATGTTGATGCAGATATGGCAGGTGACAGAGATAATAGGAGGAGCACTACAGGATATGTATTTACTGTAGGTGGAATAACTGCCATTTGGGTTTCAAAAATCCAAAGTGTTGTTTCACTTTGAACAATAGAAGTAGAGTATGTTACTGCTACAGAGGCTAGTAAAGAAATGATTTGGTTATAAAGGTTTCTGGATGAATTGGGTAAGAAGCAAGAGTTGGGTAGGTTATATAGTGACAGCTAGAGTGCCATACATCTTGCAAAGAACTCTATATTTCATTCCAAGACTAAACATATATAGCTCAAGTACCATTTCATATGGTCAGCATTGGAAGATGGAAAGTTGAAGCTGGACAAGATACACACTAGCCAGAATCCTGCAGATATGCTAACAAAAGTTGTAACCAGGGAGAAACTGAGAATCTGCTCAGTTTCAATTGGTCTTCAAGTATGATGAAGAAGATAAGAAACTGCCAGGTCCAAAGAGGAGTCATTGTCCAGCAAATGAAGCAGCGGTGGAGTTGATGTAATCAGTCTCCAAGTGGGAGATTGTTGGGTGTGGAGCCTGATTATCTTTTGTATTCAAAGGTATCTCCGCATTGGACCCCAGTTCGAAATGGGGTGACAACATTGCTCGTAAAGTATTTGTTGCAGGGGGGTCTAGGGGGATGGCTGCGACCTTTAGGGAGCCCCCCCCTGGTGGGGGGTTTCGGTGGTAGCATCCTCAAAGCTAAGAATAGATGTAAAGTTGCCTTGTAAAAGTATAGTAATTTCTAGTCAATTTGGGTTGTTCATTAGGCAGAGATTTGATGGTAGAAGTTATGTTTAATTTAGGTTTTTTTTCCCTAGAAGGCAACCCTTCACTATATATGAGGGAATTATATTGTGTCTATGTATATTTGTATTCCGAATGAGGAAGAGAGAGGAGATTGAGAGTGAAGAGGAAGTTACAACAGATCTACTGTAGGTTGTATCTCTCCAATTTGTTTGATAATATAATAAAAGAAGGATTGGTTGTTTCTCCGTGGACATAGCCCAAACTGGGTGAACCACATATATATGTGTCCCTTTTGTTTTATGTGTTTTTTGTGTTCATATTTTTGCAATATTTTATGTGTTCCATTGCTCTGTAATATATACTTTTCTAACAATCCTAGTAAGAATTCTAACATATGTATTTTGAAAGGTTGTTAGATGATTTTTAGACCTATATGAATTATTTCTAGGGTTTTATATATGTTGTACTAAGGTATGTGATACATTTGGAAGACACATTAAAACCCTAAATGTAATGAATGTTGTTATGAAATAGTCTAGGGTGTATAAAGTCCCTAGCAAAATGTTTAAATTATATGTCTCTTGTTTGTAATTGAGTTTGGGTATACGATATGGATAAATTTGTGTTGTAGTAGCTACAACCACCATCCAAAATGTTTCCTTAGCCTTTTTTGGAGCCTCCCTACCAACCTTACACAACATTTTGTCTTACTTCATCAAGTACTCAATCTTCAAGTGTTTTCCTCACACAAATGCAGCCTGTCGTTCACAGTTGATCCATTCCCCTCATAGGTTTCTCACCTGAACTTGGTCCAGTTGCAGGCTGAGAAAATTCCCTTTGAAAATTGCACATTTCTGGAGGGAAACCAACCTTCCCTCTAGGAATTGTGCAATCCTCTTTAACAGCTTGTTGGGCTCTAGAATTGTGTAATCCTACCAGCCAACCCTCCCAGCAAGATTTGCACAAATTTTCCCAGCAGTAGGTTGCTCAACCTAGGATTTGCACAAATCTAGGTACAATTATTTGCTCTGCCCAAAATTTGTGCAAATCTCCTGGGAAAACAGCCCAGATCCCAACCAAAAATGCGCATTTTTCTCTAGTAGCCGAGCAGTCCCTTGCATATGCAACTTAGTTGATTAGTTCCCTCCGGGACTAAGAAAAACATACTTGCATGCATGGGCTGCTTCTCCCAAGGCATCATGCAAAGGCATCCCTTGTATCAGGGATCTATGTTTAGCATTTGGAGGCTACATGCAAGAAGCAATTCTGAAACCTCCCACTAAGAGACTCTTCCCCTAGATTTGTGGCATGCACGTCACAACCTTGATGTTATCAAAACTCATCAACTGGATGTTGCATAGCTCATTCCTCACATCAACCTTACAACTCTGACATCCCACATCACATCTAGGAGTACTGTTTCATTGATTTATTTGAATGCTTACTGTTGTTTACATATATACTAGCTTGTCTTAGCCTTGTTTCAGTTTTCGTTGCTATCTCACTATTGTCGCATGCATGAAACTGTTTTGCACGAATGTTCTCCCAACTGGAAAACTGCCTCATCCACATGCATGTTGATCTGTTTGCTAAATCTTTCATTCATATTTTTCATGCACTATCAATCACTTATGCTATCACTTAGTGTCGCCATGCATTCACTGAGTTACTTTCTTTCGGTTGCTCGTCGATGAGTCGGGCCAACCTTGGCCTAAGATTTGCCTTCACCAAGGCTGCATTGTGTAATATAGGAAAGGAAGGCTCACCTTCCTCTCTATATTTGCACATTCCTTCTTGGCACTGGCCTCTAGGACTATTTTACGCATTTCTAGAGGACAGTGGTTGCTTGGCCCAAGAAATTGCACAAATATGTCCCTAGGCCAGCGGCCCTTCCAGCTGGAATTGCACATTACATAATACTAGCAGTCAACAACCAGATTGAACTGTGCATTGTGCAGTTCTAGTAGTCATCAAGTCTCTCGATAGCCTAGATTGTTCCTTGAGAAGTCTTATCAGTCGGTCTTCTAACCTCCTGGCCGAAATTGTGCAACCTTCATGATCATTCACCCAAGTATGTTGCAAGTCAGTTCTCATGTTCATTTTCGTTTTCGACTAACAAATTTCTTTGCATGAGTGTTTCCATGTCTCCAGGTATCCCAGGTGTTCATTTGCCTCTCAGCAGTATAGGTACAATGGTTTTAAGGAGAGCAAAGATGAAGACACCATTCAGAGCACACTTGGGGATGCAGTTGATCAAGTGTCTATGGACTTGCCTACCCACGAAGACATCAAGTTGTTTGTAGACAAGGACATCAAGATATGACAACAACAGCTGAAGACAACATACCAAATGTAATGAATGAAAGAGGAGGGTTGTTGACAGCATAGAGGCAGAATAAGGTTGTAAGCTCAAGGAGGTCCATTGATGATGAAAGCAACTTTGGAGACTCTGGCTATAAAGTGACAATGCGACATGAAGATTTTGTGAAGGCAGAAGATGGAATAAAGAAGGAGTTGCATGTGTTGAAGCAGCAACTCGGAAAAAACATGAAGCTGTACAAATAGACGAATGAGTTGCAATAGGAACAAGAACAACAGTGGGTGCAACATATACTCATGGATGAAGCTGTGTTCGTACAAGTTAATGATATGTCCTAGCAGCTGGCACAGAGTAGACATGGTGAGAAATGTTGTTGATCACATGCAAGGGATTCAATAGCATGCATGTCATTGAGTGCACGCATGCCATCCAACCCATTCAACACACTCACCAAGGCGAAGACAAGAAGAAAGTCCACCTGGGGATGAACATGTACTTCGGCAAGTTGATGCGCATGATCACTAGCACACACTTGAAGATCAACATGGACACTATGCATTAGTGTGTTTTTGGTTCAACCATACCTAAGAAGACCATGCACATGTTAGCAGATGAGTTGGATGAAGGGGCTTAACCAATGCACTAGTTGCAATAGAGGCAAGAGTTCGCTTCAGAAAGATGTCACCATGAGGTGCATGCATACCATCATGAATGACCAAGCTTGGCATCAACTCACCACCTTGACCATCACAAGCATTTCAAAGAGTTGGTCTCATCATAGTGGACCGAGTGCTAGTGATGTTTTGTAATGTTTGCTCAACCCATGTTGTCTCACATGAGTACATGTGCATTGTAATGTTGAGTCACGTCAAGTGTAAGTCAAGTGTCAATGGTTGGATGTAACAATCATAAAGTAGGTGAAGAGTCATTAGGGTAGTTGAACTATGACAAAGGGGAATGTCAAGGGTCACCCCACCCTTTTCTATAAATAGTCCCTCATAACTCATTGTAGAGGCTTTTGGTCATCCAAGCTTCTATTAAGACTATTTGGAAGAAGGCTTGGATAGTATTATAACACACCTTGGCTTCTCCACTGCATGGAGCTAGTACATCTCTTTGGAGGAGCATGCAGATGTTGCCATAAAGTTCCATTATTGGGGATAACAGGTTTACATGGATGTATTGTATGATTATGAATTACACTTATTTATATAATAAGAGCCAACACGTTTTCATGCATATGTTGTTATTGTAGTTGGACTACTCCAGTTGCTTTAATGATATGTGTTGTTTAATTTACGTACTTGTGCATCAATTGATTCACATGCAATTATATGAATCTTGTTGTTAATGTGTTGCATATGTTGTTAATGTTGTCACCGTTTGGGTTGACTGCTCTGCCAAAAGCTGTGCATGTCCTTTGTGTTGTGTGTTCCTAGTTGAGTTGGGATTGATCCCTTTCAACCTGGAACTCACATTCACCTCCTTCCCTCTTCAAAGTGTTGGAACCTCTCATACACCTTACTTGACTCATTGCATCAGTCACACCTTTGCTACTAACAAAGTTATTCTACTTGCCTTTGTGTGACACTACGGTCAAGGCATTACCTCATGACCCACTATTGGGACTCCTACACCAACCAGTCTTAGGTCTAATTGGGACTTATTACCATGGAGATCCCCTTGACATGTTGGTGGCTCCAACATCATCAACATTTTTTGCACTAAAAGGAGGGCTTGATGACAAGCTGTGTCCTCTCATCAAATTTTGAACCTTTGCATATCTTTCATGGAGTCTTGCACTCTTCTTCTCCCGAGGTGTTTTTCAAATCATGAAGATGTCTCCATCTCGGGGAAGTTGTTTGATCTCTTGTCCACTCAGACATATGATGGTGAAGGTGAAGTGGCCCGGCTTGAGCACTTATATAACTTTATTTTCATGATTTATGAGGAAGATGAGATTTTTGACGAACAGATTGGTTTGCTGCTTGCATACACACTTCATGAATCTCCATTTCGTTGGGTGCTCAACCTACCAGCTGACACCATGCACTCATTTGAGCACTTATGTGATCTAATTGAATACACTTTCTATCATTTTGATCTAGACTATCTTGACTAGAAACTGTTACAGCAACTGGGGGTTCGAGTATTTCCTTAAGAAATTTGCCCGTCCCAAGAGGAACCTTGATATCAAGCCTTGCTAGACATTCTTCATTGATGGAACTGCGCAATCTCATGTGGGAGTGGTCACTATCTCAACTGACTATCTGCCTCCCTCTCATTCAACAACTCCACCACTACCCAATGATGTTGAGGATCATGCTCACACACCTGTTCATCCTTAACACTCTCCCAACATCACTCCACTCGATTTTTGTGCAGATTTGGTTGTGAGCCCTTCAAGTTATCATATGCATTCTTTTCTTCGACCTTTATCTTTGCACTCAGGTGTTCTTGCATATGATGTTGTCTTGTGTTCGTTCATTCCGGACTCTCCACTTGTTGTGAACAAGGAACAACCCACTAACAGAGTCGGTGTTTCACAACCAACATGCATTGTCATTCATGAAGAGTATGAGTGGGAGCTTGAACATTAACACTTAGAAAAGGATGAATCCCTTCTATCTGAGTCCCCTCTATTCTTTCCTAACCTCTTTGGTGAACCTGCCATCCATGATTTTGCATGTGTATCTTCATCCACGGATGCACCCATTATTGATCACTCGTAGGACTCACCGGATGTTAGTCCATCATTTGACAATGGAGAGGATAAGTTACTCATTGAAAATTCACTTGATCCTTCGTCTGTCTTTTCCGGAAACATAGAGGATGAGTTTGTTTGCTTTTCATCTACCCCTTTGTGTGATTCATCCAACCATGAGGATGTCGACCAATGTCCTAAATTTTCTGATCTTGGTTGTCGAGATCTCTTCACCTCATCATCCGATCATGATGTTGATTCACTCATTATTAATATGTCTAAGCCACTAGTGTACGAAGATCCATCTATCAATGAAGTCAAAACCCCACATGCCATCAAGACACTTTAGCCCGAGCTGATGGTTATCTCAAGCCCTCGCTGTATTGAGGTTATTTTCACTTCTGATCAGGAAATTGTTCAAACACTCAAGGCTCCTCATCACTCATTTGTATGCACTCAGGATCAATCCAACACTTAAATTTTACTTCCTCCACTCGAACTACACGATCCCATTACTCATGCATTAGAGGCGTCTTACATTGCAAGCACTCGTGCCTGATGCAAGTTATCTTTGTTTCTTTCATTTATTTGCATATCACAGTCAAGAGTGTGCTTATGCTTTAAAGTTGCACGCAGTGTCACACAACAGCATGATAAGTCCGCGGACTGTAGGTTATGCACATGCACTCACTTATGTTCCGTGGGCACTTTGAATCATGAAATGTGGTTGTCTTCATTGTTATATCTTTCTTGCTTGCTGGTTCGCACAACTAGGTTTCTCGTGGACCAAGCCTTCACCAACACAGGTCTACCAATGCGTGGTGGCTGCATTGGAAGTATCACTTCACGTGATCATGCCCACGTACCATTAGTGTAGGAGTAGGAGTAATGTTTTCTTTCAATTGTTTGCTTGCATGCTTGTTTTATTACATGCTTTGTTTTCTTGTTTGTTTACTTGCTTCGCTTTCATTTTTGCTTATTCTCTTGCTTTTCCTTGTTTAATGTTAGTTCGTTCACTTGTTTCATTCATAGGTTAGTTTTGCATGAAACCATGTATGACTCTTGAAGCGAGCTGGATAAAGTACAAGAGGGCTTTTACAACTATCACTACTTGGTTATCTGTCATCTTGCCTTTGTACGATGAGCTTGTTTCTTTTACTCCATGATATGTTGAAGGAAAATACATATTGTTCTAAGTGAACCTTAGTGTAAACACAACTCTTGCATGCTAATGAGTGTCGCCTTCTCTAGTTGATTATTTTTGGGTTAACCCGTGTGAGCTTATTCAAGTAGAGTAAGGTGAGGGGGAAAACATTAACAGGAATGTCAGAGATATAATAGATTACTTCTCTTCTGGAACAACTTCTTCTGATCTCAATAAGTTTGGATCCCTCTTCCACCTATGAAATGAATAAGTTCTATGCACAGTGAAAATGAAAAAAATCAAAAGTAAAAAATAAATAAAATCAAAATTCAAAATGAATAAGGTGAAAGAAGAGAAAGGCTTCCTATGGAGGGAGGTGATGTAATTAACTCTGTCGGGGTACTGAACAGGCTCGTTGGCATCAGATCCATGCTTGTGTTCCTATGTGACTCCACTAGGGTATTGTCCAGGCCTACTGGCAGTGTAGCAACACCAGAGATGAAACTAAGACTCTGACGACTATACTTCTTGTGCACCTATATACCCCTCAACCCCAATCGAAACAACTTTGTTGCCTTGGCTTGGAATGTGTGTCAATCAACCAAGAGTCTAGAAAATGATACATATTACAATAAAACTAGTGTGAAGACAAGATGATATGAGAGCTGAAAAATACTTCCAGAGGAGTTAGACTTGCTTTTAATGAACAAGGTCCATTCAGAGAGCTAGAGTTCTACCAGTGTGTCACTGAGTGTTGTATTAGCTACAACCACCCTCTAAAATTTTACCTTAGCTTGTTTTGGAGCCTCCCTACCAACCTTACAACACTTTGTCTTGCTTCGTCAAGTACACAGTATTCAATTGTTTTCCTCACACAAAGGTATCCTTTTGATCATAGTTGATACATTCCTTTCACAGGCTACTCACCCTGACTTGGTCCAACTGTAGGCTGAGTAACTTCCCCTTGAAAATTGCACATTTCTAGAGGGCAACCAACTTTCCCTATAGGAACTGCAAAATCCTCTTTGACAGCCTTGATCTAGGTGGATTTTGGTGGCCACCCACCTATCCTACTTGGACCCCCACAACTGTCTCTTTTAGTTTTTCAGTTTCCTTAATTGTAGCACAATTTACTATTTTTAGCCGTTTTCGGGTCTTGAACTTCTAGAGCCATTTTGAGGCCCTAAACGACATTTTCTGGGAAATATGGGAGGTCCATGGTCAATTTTTCTCTTTCCAAAGTTGTATTACTTGAATATATCTTTCTAACGAGCTATTGTGCGCGTCAAACGGAGATGATATGCCAAAGTTACGACCCTAGGAAGTTGATGTACCAATTTACCCGAAACGGGGCCCACAATTTGGCATTTCATCTCCTAGGGTTAGGTTTTTGGATGTTTAGGGTTTTCAATTATTTCTCAACAATAAATAGGCCTTTGAGCATCATTGTAACACAATTCAGAGGCATGTAGCCACCACATCTCTTCTCAGAGATAAGCTACCATTGCCCTAGCTAGTTTATTTCCATTTTTGTTTGGAAGCATATTTCAGTATTTTGCAATAATGAAATGAAGTATTATTTCTGCTACATATCTGTATCTATGGTTATCTCTGCAATTTTTTTCATTCCTATATAAATCTGGATCAAGCTTGCTGGGCTCTAGGATTGCGCAATCCTGCTAGCCAACCCTCCCAACAAGATTTGCACAAATTTTCCTAGTAGCAGGCTATTCAGCCTAGGAATTGTGCAAATCTAGGCAACAGTCAGTTGCTCTACCCAGAGATTGCGCAAATCTCCTGGAAATCCACCCCAACTCCCAGCCATAAATGTGCATTTTTCTCCAGCAGTCGAGCAGCCTCTTTCATGTGCAACTGAGTTGATTGGTTCCCTCTGGGACTGAGCAAAATAGACTTGCATGCATGGACTACTTCTCCCAAGGAAGCCTGCAAAGGAATCCCTTGTGTAATGGATCTATGCTTAGTAGTTGGAGGCTACATGCAAGAATAAATTCTGAAACCTCCCACTAAGTGTCACTTCCCCTAGATTTGTGGCATGCATGTCACAACCTCGATGTTATCAAAAATCATCAACTGGATGCTGCAGAGCTCATTCCTCACATCAACATTGCAACTCTGACATCCCACATCACATCTAGGAGTAGTTGAGACATTCAGCTCAGCTATTTTGGGGTAAGCCCGCTTCCCATGCCTTGTGCTGCATATCTGTTGTTTTTTATGTTCTCTCTTAGAGGAGTAATGTTTGGCTGATTTCTTTGAATGCTTTTTGTCGTTTACATATATACTAGCTTGTCCTAGCTATGTTTTAGTTTTCATTTCTATCTCACTGTTGTCACATGCATGAAATTGTTTTGCACAGACGTTCGCCCAATCGGTGAACTGCCTCACCCACATACATGTTGATCTATTTGTTGAATCTTTCATTCATGTTTTGCATGCACTGTCAAGCACTTTTGCTATCACTTAGTGTCACCATGCATTCACTGACTTACTTTCTTTCAATCGCCCATCGGCAAGTTAGGCCAATGTTGGCCCAGGCTCTGCCTTCACGAAGGTTGCATTGCATAATCTTGGAAAGGAAGGCTCACCTTCCTCTCTATATTTGCAAATTCCTACTTGATACTGGCGTCCAGGACTATTTTGCACATTTCTAGAGGATAGTGGCTGCTTGGCCCAAGAAATTGCACAAATCTGTCCTTAGCCCAATAGTCCTTCCCAACAAGAATTGTGCATTGTGTAATCCGAGCAGTCAACAGCTAGACTGAACTGTGCATTGTGCAGTTTCAGCAGTCAGCCAATCTCCCAGTAGCCCAGACTTTGCCTTGAGTAGTCTTGGTAGTCGGTCTCCTAACCTCCTGATTGAAATTGTGCAACCTTCATGATCATTCACCCAGGTATGTTGCAAGTTAGTTCTCATGTTCATTTTGGTTTTCAACTGACGGATTACTTTCCATGAGTGTTTCCATGTATCCAGGTATCCAAGGTGTTCATCTGCCTCTTAGCAGTACAGGTACATTGGTTTCAAGGAGAGCAGAGACGAAGATAGGAGCACACTTGGGGATCCAGTCAATCAAGTGTCCATGGACTTTCCTACCCACAAAGAGATCAAGTTGTTCATAGACAAGGACATCAAGATATGACAGTAGCAACATCATAGCGAGCAACATCATGAACAACAATTGAAGACAGCATACCAAATGCAACGAATGCAAGAGGAGGGTTATTGACAACACGGAGGCAGAACAAGGTCGCAAGATCAAGCAGGTCCATTGATGATGAAATCAAATTTGGAGACTCCATCTATGAAGTGATGACGTGATATGAAGATCACGTGAAGGAAAAATATGGAACAAAGAAAGAGTTTCATTTGTTGAAGAAACAACTTAGGAAGAACATGAAGCTGCACAGATAGACGAATGAGTTGCAACAAGAACATGAACAACAGTGGGTGCAACATGAACTTACTTATTAAACTGCACCCGTACAAGTTAAGGATCCATCCTAGTAGCTGACACAGAGTAGACATGGTGAGTAGCGTTGTTGATCATATGCAAGGGATTCAACAGCATGCATGTCATTGAGTGCACGCATGCAATCTAACCCATTCAACACACTCACCAAGGCAAAGACAAGAAGCAAATCCAACTGGGAACAATGTAAACTTTGAAACAGGAGCTCATACTGTTACTCGTTTTGTAGAGATAGCAAAAAAGTGACCTGATTTGGAAAAGGGGTGATGCATAACACACATGTTTTTTAGAGCATATTTTTTGGCACTATAATTTTTTTTATGTACGTTGCATTTTAGAATGGTAGTGTTTTTTATGCTGATTTAAAAAAGTGATAATTCTACACCAGGCCCTTTTTTTAAAAGGTGTTTTATTTTTTATTTATTTTTTTATTTTCTAATGTATGAAATGTAATTAATTATTTTGTAAATTTAATAATTGTTGAGGTGGTCTTTTTCTTCATATTTTCTTGTTTTTACTTTAATTTTATTTTTTGTGTAGTGAGTTTTTTATTGTTTTGCATAGTTAAATAAAAAGGTCGATATTTTGAATGCTCAATATTCTACATATTTATACAACGTTAATTAATTTTTCAATCCACATGAAATAATTGTTTCTAAAAAACAATATTTTTTAACAATTGACATAAAAATAACCATTTTTAACATAAATATAACTAAAAAACTATACGTTTCGATAATTTTTTGTAATTTTTTACTAGAGATGACATGTCAAAATCAAAATTTTTATAGGAAAATTTTAACTAAAAATGGTTAAATAATAGTTTTTTTTTATGAGTTTCATGTCAAAAAAAATAATAAGCACTGATTTTTTTCAAAAAATAATGATTAACATAAAAATTAATGCGAAAATCACATAATACAAATATTGAACGCATAACAACCTTAATTGAGTGCTTATTCTTCTCATAAAATGTGAAAGTCAAAACATTACAGGAATAACTAATTAATAGTTACAAAAAATGAGCTTGATTTCTAATCATAACTTAAATTTAATCAACAATTTCACGTAATCCAAAATCTTCATCCTCTAGAGTTTCATCATTGTCTTCTTCTACAATATTTTCTGCTTCCTTTTGCTCATTTTCATCTTCTAATGGATCTTTGATGTCTACGAATCTCTCAATGTATGTCTTTCCAAACATTCCATGTAATGGTGGTTGGGGTTCCTTTGCCTTTTTTGCTACACGTGATTCACTAAAGTCCCCTTTCTTCAACCCAATTTCTTGCATTGCATCTGGAAGAAATTGAAGAGCATTAATTCTTTGCTGAATGAAGTTGCACTGCATTGGATTTTTTTCAATTCCAATGTAATTTCTTCCTTTTTGAAGGCAACATGCTAGTGTTGTACTTAATTATCAAGCACAAAAGAAATTATGAAGTAAATTAGTACAATGACACATTAATTAAAAAATAACATATTGAAATTCAATTCCATATAATAAAACTTACCTGAGCCAGAAAATAAATCCAGAACCCAATCTCCTTCATTTGAACATATGTCTATAAGATAGTTAATCAATAATTGTAGTTTTTGATAAATGTTAACTATCTCTCCTTTTGCTTCTTTGTCTTCATATGTTAGTTTTCTTACAATAGCATCATAAGTCAATATTTTGCTATGACTCTTTCCGTCTACCCGATTAAAAATCATAGACATATGGCTATCATCTTTTGCCCAACTATCAATATGAATGAACTCACAATCATTTATAAATAGTTGATCTTCATGGTTAAGAATATTTGACTTTTGCCTATAACATGAAATAGTAAAAGTTCAATTAACTTGTACATAAATGAATTTTTCAACATTAATCAAATATACATTTTAAACGTCTTACCATGTAAGCTGCATCCTTGAATTTATTTTCCCCTTGAAGCTTGACAATACCATTTCCAATTATGTGTCTAAATAGAATGTCAGAAATCTCCATAATGGTGATGACGTGACTTCTACAAATCCCGCAACCACTTTACTAAGAGCTTGACAAGTATAAGAGTCACTATCATAGTCAATGTTTCAAATATTGAAACCATGGGGAATCTCTGCAATAACTAGGGCATAATCTGTTTTAGGTATGAGTTTAGCAATGTCTTCACAGTCGTCTTGTATTACTTGATATTGAATAGTGTTTAGCCCATTCCAAATGAAATGAGTAAGAGTTGGATCAAGTTCAACATTCTTAATACGTTGCTTCCTCAGTCTTTCGATCTTTATTTTTTCAATAAAGGTTTTGAAACTATCTAGTGCTCCATTATCATCCTTCTTCGTCTTTTATAAAATAAACAAATAATATGTGTAAGTTGTAAATTAAAAATAGTACAAAGATGAATAAAAATGAATGTATAAATCAAGATACCTTTTTAAATGCAAGATAAAAAGCTTTTAATGTTGATGTAGAACTTGAATCTGGATAGTTGCGTACAACATCATCCCAACTATCTTCATTCAACAATTTAACCATTTGTTCTTAAATTTTCATGTAAACTTTGTGACTGCATAGATAAAGAAACAAAATGTTAATATAATGATATGTATAGCAAATACTACCAAGAACAACATGTTTTATTTAAAAGAAAATTATAATCTAGAAATAAATAAAAATAATTCAACAAACTTACTTTTGAAATTCCTCAGACATTTCCTTTAATGATAATTCCCCTGACCTCACACGAGATAATATTGTTTTGACAATTTTTTCATTTTTCACTCCTTGCATTGCTCTCCAAGGTGTGATAGTCATATTGTCTCGAAGTTGCTTCATTTCAAGACCTAATTTACTGCTGCTACATTTCAATGGCTTAAACTTTTTAACCTTCTAGTTTTAGTGCCAGTGTTTTCCCACATGCTAAAATCTCATCAATCAACTCCCATACATCTCCAGTTCTAAATGCAGGGGTGGGTGCCACAACCCCACCTCGTGCCACCCCGGTGGCCCGCTTGCCCCCCGGGGATGGCTGGGCGATTCCAATAATTGTCCAGGCATCCTCAGGGGGTGTGCGGGCTACCGAGGTGGCACGGGGTGGGAGTCGTGGCCCCACCTCACACCACCCTGGTGTGGTGCTGCGATGCCCACCCCATGCCAACATTGCAGCTTGCCCGCCTTGCAAGGTTGGTGCGGGGTAGGGCTGCGACACCCACCCTACGCCAACCTGGCGGCCTGCCCGCCCCCTAGGGGTGGCTTGGCGATTCTCGGAATCACCCAACCACCCTGGGGTGGTGGGCGGGCCAACCCCGCGCCACCACGACATCCCACCCAACCTCCAGGGTGGGGCTGCTGGGCCCACCCTATGCCACCCTAGCGGCCCGCCCACCCCCCGAGGGTGGCTAGGCAATTCTCGGAATTTCCCAGCCATCCCTAGGGGACAAGCGGGTCGTTGGGGTGGTGCAGGGTGGTGCTATGATGCCCACCCCACACCACCACGGTGCCCCACCTACCCCCTGGGGATGGCGTAGGGTGGGGCTGCGCACCCACCTTGTGCCACCCCGGTGGCCCGCTCACCCCCTGGGGGTGGATGGTGATTCTCGGAATCACCCAGCCATCCTTGGGGGGGCGGGCGGGCCGCTGGGGTGGTGCGGGGTGGTGCTACGGCGCCCACCCTGTGCCACCATGGTGGCCCACTCGCCCCCTAGGGGTGGCTGGGCGATTCCGAGAATCGCCTAGCCACCCCCATAGTGGCATGGGGTGGGGCTTCAGCACCCATCGTGTGCCACCCCAATGACCCACCTGCCTCCCAGGGGTGGTGCAGGGTGGGGCTGCAGCACCCACCCTACGCCACCCTGGCTGCCCACCCGCCACCTTCGGGGGGTAGGCGGGCCCCTAGGGTGGTGCAGGGTGGTGCTACAGCACCTACCCCATGTCACTATAGCGGCCCGCCCGTCCCCCAGGGGTGGCTGGGCCAGTGACCCTTGGTGTAAGGACCTACGGTTCTTGGCACGACCACTGTGAAGTGCAACGCGTTTTGGTAAGCGAACAAGCGAGCAACTTGAACAAGTGTGCGAAGTTACAATGTAAAAATGTGCACAAGAGGTCGAGTGAAGGCTTGTTTATAGCGTGGCATGAATTACCATGTCCACGGGTCAACCTTACATACTATGGAAATTTGGGCGAAGATTGTTGGCCGACCAACAATGGAAAAGGCGAACGAGCGTGTGTAAGGGTGTTTGGCACATAATGGACGAGTTGGCCTGGGTGACAACTCACCCAACCAATGGTATAAATATAGCGAGGCGTTGGATCATTCGATCATCACATTCGAGCGAAGTCTTTCAGTGGACAAGTAAAAGTGCAAAGGGGGAAGTGTACATCCGCAGCAAGGAGGCGCAGTTCTAATGTGCCCGCCCTTGGGCAGCACCACACGGAGATAGCACGAAGACTTGGTTGAAGGGCAAGGGCACGGGTGAAGGTGCCCACTGTTCAGTGGAAGCGCGGGTGGTGACTTGGGTGAGGTCGCCCGCCAAGTGTGCAAGAGGAAATAAGAAGGGTGTCCCGGGTGACTCGAGTAGGTCACTCGCCCGTCATGCAAGAGGAAACGTGGGGTGACTCGGGTGAGGTCGCCTGCTCGTCGTGAAGTGATAAACGAAGTTTGGTTGAGGAGTGTAGTTGGAAGCTCGTGTGAGGGTATGCCCACCCAGCTCGGGTAAGGAACTCGATTGGCACACGAAGGTGTGGCCTTGTTGTAAAATTGGCCAAGTATGAAACTTGGTGTTTCCCAAGTATACTTGTAAAGCATTCTAAACATTGTAAAGTTGTATAATATATTGTATTCGGGTAGACTCATTGTTCAGGGAGTTGCCCCTCCCTTTATACTGTGCAATTGTGTTCTTCATGTATACTTGTTGATGATAATGAATGTGTATGGGTGTTCATTGGTATAAGGGAAACATAATAATACTTGGTTGCGAAAAACAAACTAAGTAGACCAATGGTTAGGCGTAGTCCATGAACATAAGTATTGGTGAAAAGAAAGTGTTTGGTGGTGCCGCACCTCGCCAAGTACGGTTGAAAGACTACTGTAGACCTAGGGGCATGACAGTTGGCTTGTTTATAGCATGGAATGAATTACCATGTCCACAGGCCGACCTTACATACTATGGCAGTTTGGGAAAAGATTGTTGGCTGACCAACAATGGAAAAGGTGAACGGGTGTGTGTAAGGGAGTTTGACACATAATGGATGAGTCAGCCTGGGTGGTAACTCGCCCAACCAATGGTATAAATACAGCAAGCCATTGGAGCATTCGATCATCACATTCGAGCGAAGTCTTTCAGTGGACAAGTAAAAGTGCGAAGGAGGAAGTGTACAGCCGCAGCAAGGAGGTGCAGTTTTAATGCCCCCACCCTTGGGCAGCACCACACAGAGATAGCAGGAAGACTT
The DNA here is from genome assembly GCA_000404065.3 of Pinus taeda. NCBI lineage: Eukaryota > Viridiplantae > Streptophyta > Pinopsida > Pinales > Pinaceae > Pinus > Pinus taeda. The sequence continues at coordinate 48,337 of APFE030688881.1, forward strand.
GGTTGAAGGGCAAGGGCACAGGTGAAGGCACCCACTGTTCAGTGGAAGTGCGAGTGGTGACTTGGGTGAGGTCACCCACCCGGCATGCAAGAGGAAATGTGAAGTGTGTCTCGGGTGACTCTGGTAGGTCGCTCGCCTGTCATGCAAGAGGAAACGTGGGGTGACTCGGGTGAGGTCACTTGCCTATCGTGCAGCAGTAAATGAAGTTTGGTTGAGGAGTGCGGTTGGCAGCTCGTGCGAGGGCGCGCTTGCCCAGCTTGGGTAAGGAACTTGGTTGGCACACGAAGGTGTGGCCTTGTTGTAAAATTGGCCAAGTATGAAACTTAGTGTTTCCCAAGTATACTTGTGAAGAATTGTAAACATTGTAAAGTTGTATAATATATTGTATTCGGGCAGACTCATTGTTCAGGGAGTTGCCCCTCCTTTTATACTATGCAATTGTGCTCTTCATGTGTATGGGTTTTCATTGGTATAAAGGAAACATAATAATACTTGGTTGCGAAAACAAACTAAGTAGACTAATGGTTAGATGTAGTCCATGAACATAAATATTGGTGAAAAGAAAGTTTTCGGTGGTGCCACACCTTGCCAAGTATGGTTGAAAGACTACCGTAGGCTTGGGGGCATGACAGTTGGTATCAGAGCTTGGTGAAGAGCTTATCAGAGCAAGGTTGCTCATGACGAAGTGCAGGTGGTATCAAAGGTAGTGCCGAGGAGCTAGTGGACAGGTTCAGGTGTTGAAGCATTGAAGCTAATACACATTGATAAGTGGTATTGAAGCTCACGGTTGAAGCTGGTACGAAGGACAGGTGTGCATACACTTGGAAATTGGTGACAGTGGAAGCAGGTACTTGCAGGTGAAGGAAGTTGGTTTCACATACAAGTGGAACAAGGGCTGGTTCATGATTGCAGGGAACTTGGTGAAGTTAGTGGATGGTCTATACCAAATCACAAAGGATGAAGATTAAGTTCATAAAGTAGACAAGTAACCTACAGTGATTCGAATCAGATCCACAAAACACTGTCAGGAACCTTGACTATATCAAGTTGAAAAAATCCTTGAAAATTCCAAAACAATAATAAAAAAATGCCTTGAACCAGTGGCAATGGCCGCCAACATGGAACGACGAGGACCTCAGTCAAAGTGCGCTGACTGAGGCCCATGGAGACTATGCAGGAGGTCAAAGCAGCCCTTGGGAACCTCGGATCGGAAAAAGGAGGTGATTTTGATGAGCGCTCAGCGCTAATCACACATCACTAGGCAAACAAGGCTAAAATGGAAAAGCCTTAAGCATTCGGTCACATTGGGAGCCAGAGAACTGCGGGCAAAGAAACAAAAAGCGCTAAAAGTGCAACGAGGGACCCGCGCCCTGGAAACCTATGGTATCAATTGGGTCGCCCTTGAATGGTAAGAGGTTTTGGAGGAGAGTGGAGCGATCACACTCAGTGATCAACACATGGCAGCAGAGGTGAAAGAAAAACCGCCGTGATCACGCGCTATCGGTCGAGCAAGTCAACCGTGCTCGATGTGTGTATGATGTCGGATCTTGAGGAGCCGAGATCGGATGGCTGAGATTGTGCGATAGAAAGAAGCGAAATTGACAGGGAATTAAGCCGCGATTTAAGGGGGATTTGGATCGAATGGTTAAAGCCATGAACAGAGGCAGTCGAAAGGGGGGATTTTTTGAGAGGAGTCCAAGCGACCAAGAGAGACAGTGAACAGTGAACCCTGAGAGGAGGACTGAACAAAGAGAATAGTAAAGCCAAGGAGAAGAGACAGAGGGCCAAGCTGACCACAGGCAGCATCGAGTACCAGAGAGCTTGAAGATTCAAGCCTTTCCATAAAGGAATCTGTCTAGACTGAGCATCACATTGAATCTTTCCACTATAGACCAAGGGCCACAGAGCTGGTAGGAAGAAAAGAGTCTGTGAACTCTAAGTGGATTGTGAAATCCAAGAACCACCCTACTTAGCAAAATCTACTTCAGGAGAACTGACATTGAGTCCCTGTATTGTAATTTCTCTGCTATAAGACACAATAAAACAAGGCCACCACTGAAGCTGGACCGGAGATAGCCCTGGAGAATAGGGTGAAGTCCTTATTAAAACTATTTGTGTCTTTGTGTTGCTTATTGTATTTCTCTGTTGTCTTTCCATTTAAATATCTATGTATTGGCAATCTGATCGATCTATTGCCTAAATAACACAGAACACACACCAACACATGAGTCTGTAATACCTTTTGTTCAATAAATCTTCAACTGAGGTCACTCAAATGGTGATTATCAGATCAAGTGGTATCAGAGCTCTAAGATGTAAGGTTAGACAAGCTTGTGTTGGTTTAGCTGTGAATTCTCACTAGATCAAAGCTAAAATTAAGAGAAGAAGATTTGGTGGAAACTAATCCTGAAATTGGGAGAGTCTATTCTCGAAAGACAAGGTCAAAAGAAGGTTCTATAGGGCCAGACCCTCAATTCATAGAAATTTTCCTAGCTATAAGGTCTATGGTAGAAGAAATGTATAGGGACTTTAGAAAACATAAGGATGAAGATTCATCAGGCTCTAAACGAGATAAAGAAGAAGATGAATCTCATTCCCATGACCACTCAAGAGGGAAAGGGAAAGAAGAAAGCTTTCCTACACCTCCTAATAGCCCTGTGCATAATAAGAAAGCATCCTTGATTAAACTAGATGTTAAATTTGATTTTTCTATATATGATGGAGAGCTAAATGCTGAAAAGTTAGACAATTGGATTAGACAAATTGATGTGTATTGCACAGTACAGAACATAGACTTGGACAAGAGTAAGATTCAATTGGCAAGCCTACGCCTAGGAGGTAGTACCTTGGTTTGGTGGGAAGGCAGAACCCAAGCTGATATGAAGAAGCATGGTAAGACCATCTCTGTCTGGAGTGAATTTGTTGTTGCAATCAAAAAGCAGTTCTATCCATTGGCCTACATGCAACAAGCCATGATGAGTTAGAAAACTCTTCGGCAGTTGAAAGGGAAAAGTGTGAAAGGGTATACTCAAGAATTTAGAAAGAGAGCACTGATGTTGGGTATCTCATTAGACTCACCAAAAACTCTTTTAAAGTACATTGGTGGTCTACACAGCTACATGAGGCATACCATCCTCATGTTTAATCCCACTAGTATAGGTAAAGTATTTGTACAAGATACTCATCTAGAAGCTAGAGGAAAGAATGGGAATCTAAAAGTTGGGGGACCATCCCAACCCACTGTAAGCAAGAGCAAGGAGAAAAGAAAGCAGAAGTGGAAAGCAAGGAAGGCTAACACTACACAGAAAGGAAAAGCTTCATGCACTCACTGTAAAGAGGAGGGGCATGATGATGAGCATTGTTGGATTCTGCATCCAGAGCTAAGACCTAAGAAGTCCAAGGGAAAGAAGAAGAAGACTGCTGCAGCTATTTAGAGAGATTTGGGGTTAGACTTGGGAGATGAAACAATCATTGCAGCCACAGGTATAAAAGGTAAGAATTCTGAAGAATTTATTAGTAATTCTGCTCAATATGTTATTGATGAAGAACAAGAGAGAAAAATACATGAGATTTTCCATAATCGAGTTGTTTCCAAAAATCAAAAGATTGATACTTTGTTTGATAGTCGCTCACAATTAAATCTAATTTCTGAAGCAATTGTAAAGAAAATGGGATTAGCAACTACACCTCATAAGAAACCATACCCATTAGGTTGGTTGAGTGATAAAGCACAACTACAAGTGACTAGACAGTGCAAACTCAAGTTTTCTTTTGGGTCAACATTTGCAGATGAGGTTGAGTTAGATGTAATTCCTATTGACACCTAATCCTCAGTGATTGGGGAACTGAATGTGAACAGTCATCGAGAAGATGAACTGAACAATCACATTCTTGTATATATTAGATAGCTAGTTAAACAAATAAATGCATTAGCTTTTCTAGAGTTACTCCTGGCCTGACATGGTATCAGAGCATAGGTCCCAGGTTCTATTTTTAACCTTGTAAATCCTGCCTGCCTTCTGCTCCTCTGTCCCACACCTGAAGCTGCATACATGAATGAAACGCACGCTGCCTGAAGACTCTTTTTCTTAAGAGTATAATCGCTGGCTCAGTTGGAGGAATTGCGCTAATAGCAGTAGCACCAAATTCTGTTGAAGCTTGACATGAGAACCTGCAAATTCTGCATTGCCTGGTATGAGAACCTGCAATGAGACGTTATTCTCTACGTACTGTTTACCCTGACATTTTTCTCCATGCTCCTCACGTTATTTCGTGTTTTTATCATTACAAACTCATCCCTGTATAGTTATGAAGTCTTCCTGCAATGAGAATTGCGGTAATGTATTCTGCAAAATTTTGAAGGTAACGAAGGTAACGTATGACAGGCCTGATGGTATCAATGAGAATTGCGTAGGGTATCTGAATTGAAACCTGCGTATGGTATGATAATTGCAATGAGAACCTGCGTATGAAACCTATGTATGGTATTTTGGGAGGTTGATTGCGTATGGTATGAAACCTGCAATGAGAACCTGCGTGTGGTCGAAGAGTTACTTGCCTGCCCAAATCCCTGAAGATTTCAGAAATGGTTGAGAAACTTTAGAAGCACCATATTCAAAATAATAGGTGTCTCTGGAGAAAGAAATATGCAATCAACTGTTGGTTTGTAAAAGTTCCAGGGAATGCCGTATTTATCTAGGTTCTGCTCGAAAACACAAAATTATATGAATAGTCCAAAAGAAATATGTTACATCTTTCTTTTATACATTTGGGTAATTCATGTAGGATTGATGCCGAATCTGTAGAGGAGCCCCTCTAAAGTTGTGAGATGGACTCCAGATGAAATCGACAAATGCATATATTACTTTTGTTCTCCTCTTCACAGAGACAAGTCTTATTGTCTGTAAAATTTATTGTTGTAGCGTTGAATAGTGAGTTTGAAGCCAGAGTTTTGAAGCCAGTGTTTGAAGTGTTGAATAGTGAGTTTAAAGCCTGTCTAGATAAATTTTTTGCCTTCCTTTCTAGCAGCAATATATATATTACAGTGGCAGCAAGCGCTCAAACATTTTTTGCAGAGATATATATATATATGGTGATCAATAATGGCATAGCAGAATTTTGAATGATTTTTTTTTCTCCATATCAAAATCATTTTTTAAAGCAGTGGAAGTTTTTTAAGAGAATTTTTTTTTTTCGCCATCAGAAGCATTAATATATCAGCAAAAGTTTTTTATATCAGCAGAAGTAACCTTTTACAGAATGCATTCAATCATCTCTATGATAGGAATAGTTCTCACTGGCAAGGAGACCTATCCTAACTGGTCCCGGATGGTACAACACACCCTCATTTTCAATGAGCTGTGGAAAAGAGTGTGTGTCGGAGAAGGAGACAGTGACCCAGAAAAGCCTACATCAGACAAAGAGCTCGCCATCTGGGAAAACAAGAACAGCAAAGCGCATGCATTAATCGCAGCGTCTGTAAATAAGGAGGTGAGTCTACACATTTCAACATGTTCAACTGCCTTTGAAGCTTTACAAAAGCTGAAAGAGCTCTATGACTCACATTCTGCACTTGAAGTCGTCCAACTTATGATTAAACTCTTCACTCTTGAACTGCAAAATAATGACCCTCTTGCTCTTGCATCTGAAAAAAATCTATAGTGCATGATATCAAATCCACTAAAGTTGAGCTAGATATATCTCTTATTGCTTTTCTCAAGGCACTGTATCCTACATACTCCAATTATCTTGAGTCTTTGCAAGCAAATGGAAATCTCAAGAATATAACCTTTGACTCTCTTGTGAAAAAGTTTGCTGAAAGAGAAAAAGCCTTTGGAAAGAAGACAGTCCCTGAATCTTCTGAAGAGACTGTATGCCTGGCTAATAAAGAAAAATATCCTGCTCAAGATTCAGAGGAAGAGGTGGACGAAGAGGAAGAGGAAGATACTTCAGAGGCAGGGGGGGCAAACATTCTCAAGGAGAAAAGGAATATTTACATTGTATTCGCTGCAAAAGAAATGGATCACATGATGCCTCTACATGCAAGCTACCATGGGACAAAATTGAGCAGAGAAGAAACCAACAGAAAGGTAAAACTGATGATACAGACAAAGGTAAAGCACCTGAATCCGCTCACTATATTGAGGCACAATGAAACATTGGAGTAAATGAAGATTTGTTTAACACTTCACTTGCTTCCTGGAAAAATGATTGGCTGCTTGATTCAGGAGCAACTTGTCACATGACTCATAGAAAAGACTTTTTTGAAGATTTCACTGACAATGTTGA
>APFE030688881.1:57752-89903 GCA_000404065.3 Pinus taeda
AGAACGATGCTTGGACTCACCAACATCCCTTCAGATTAAGGGGGGGAATGTTGACACCTAATCCCAGTGATTGGGGAACTGAATGTGAACAATCATCGAGAAGATGAACTGAACAATCACATTCTTGTATATATTAGATAGCCGGTTAAACGAATAAATGCATTAGCTTTTCTGGAGTTACTCCTGGCCTGACAATTCCTTTGGATATATGTGGAATTGTTTTAGGAAGTCCTTACTTGTATGATATAAAGGCTATTTTCTATAGAGCTGAGAACAAGTATCTACTTGTTAAAGATGGAATCAAATACTTTGTAAGAGCTCATAAGCTCAAGAATAATTATACTCTCATAAACTCAGGACAGATAAAAAGAATGATAAATTCATGCAAACAGTTCTTACTGATGGTTGTAAAGGAAAAGACACTTGATAAGACCAATATATTTGAGGGCTGTAATGCTGATCAACAAGCTAATATAAAAAGGATTGTTTCAGAGTATGATGTCTTATTTCAAGAACCTAAAGGTCTGCCACCCAAAAAGGGAATAGTACATGATATTATTTTGCAGCAAGATGTTCCTTTGCCTAACATTGGGATGTACAGGTTGTCCGCTTTAGAGAATGCTGAAATCAAGAAGCAGATGCAGGAGTTGCTCGAGAAAGGGTTCATAAGTCCTAGCACATCACCATGTGGGTCACTAATCGTTTTGGTGAGAAAGAAAGATGGCTCGTGGAGAATGTGCATTGATTATCGAGCATTGAATAAGATAACAATAAAAATAGTTATCCCCTTCCTTGCATAGATGATCTTTTAGATCAATTGAAGGAAGTTGTTTATTTCACCAAGCTGGATTTGCGTAGTGGATACCGTCAGGTCAGAGTTGCAGAGCAAGATGCATGGAAGACTGCTTTCAAAACAAAGCAGGGATTGTATGAATGGTTGGTTATGCCTTTTGGCTTGACCAATGCCCCTGCTACTTTCATGAGATTAATGAATGATGTACTCAGACATTTTCTTGACGATTTTGTTATTGTGTATCTGGATGACATTCTGATTTTTAGTAAAATGTGGGAAGAACATTTAAAGCATGTTAAGCAGACATTAGATGTTTTGAAAAGAGAAAAACTTTATGTTGAACTCTCCAAATGTGAATTTGGCAAAACCTCTCTAAATTATTTGGGTCATATAGTAGGGGGAGGTAAATTGAAAATAGATCCCTCTAAAGTGGTAGTCATCATAAACTGGCCTAAACCCAAGTCTGCTACAGAAGTAAGAAGCTTCTTTGGAGCAGCACAATATTGGAGGAAGTTTATTTCAAACTTTTCCTCAATTGCAGCTCCCTTACATGCTTTGACAAGATTGAACAAGGTGTTTCAATGGGGAGGCAAATAGAAGAAAGCCTTCGACACCTTGAAAGAAAAGATTAATACAGCACCTATACTAGCATTGCCAGATCTACAAAGACCATTTGAGATCCAAACTAATGCCAGTGACTATGCCATGGGAGCAGTGTTGACACAGCACGGTAAACCCATATGTTATCATTCTGAGGCTTTTAATCCTACAGTAGTTAACTATCCTACATATGATAAATAATTGTATGCATTAGTTCAGAGTGTGAAAAAGTGGAAACATTATTTAATGGGCAAAGAAACAATAATACATATTGATCATCAACCACTTTAATACCTACACTCCCAAACTAAATTGCAGAAATCAAGACATTACAGATGGATGGGGTTTCTACAACAGTTTCATTTAGTCATCATATATAAAAAGGACATACATAACAAGGTTGCAGATATGTTATCTAGACCCATTATAAATGCATCTACCCTACTTAAGCATAATTTTGTGCTGCATGAGAGCTACATAGAACAGTATGCTTAGGATATGGACTTTAAAGATGTATATGCAACTTTGAGTCAAGGCAAAAGAGTAGAAGAATTGGACTATCATGTGAAGGACCGACTCTTATATCATTGTGGGAAACTCTGCATTCCACAAACTCAAAGAGCAAAGATAATTAGGGAAGCACACACTTCTCATATATCAGGTCACTTTGGGGTAAGTAAAACGGTTGCACAGCTGCAAAGGTTCTGCTATTAGCCAAAAATGAGTGAGGTATTTTCTAGATATGTAAAGGGGTGTGCCATGTGTGCTAAAAGCAATCCCAACAATAGAAAACTAGGCTTGTACACTCCCTTGCCAGTTCCTTCTCACCCTTGGGAAAGCATTTCCATGGATTTTGTTAGAGGACTGCCTAAATATAGGAAAGGTCATGATTATCTATATGTTGTTGTGGATAGGTTCAACAAAATGTGTATTTTAATACCCTGTAGCAAACAAATTATAGCTGAACAAACTGCAAAATTATTCTTTGAACATGTATGGGTTCATTTTGGATTACCCACTTCTATTGTATATGATCGAGACACCCGATTTGTGGGAAGGTTTTGGTCCAGTCTGTGGGAACTACACCAAATTAAAGAAAAGCACAAATTTTCATCCACAAATAGATGGCTAGACAGAAGTAGTTAACAAGATAGTGATCCAGTTACTGAGAGGATATTGCAGCAAACATCCTAAGCTTTGGGATGAGCACTTGTGCTATGTGCAGCATGCTTAAAATAGAGCCAAACACTCTTCTACACAGAGATCTCCTTTTGAGACCTATTTTGGTTTCATACCAAGGTCTCCTTTGGATTTTGTCTTTGGTAAAGATACCATGGTTAATAGACACAGTGATGTGGACAAGGCAACTAGGTTCATTGAACAGATCTAGGAGATCCACTAGGCAGTACAAGAATAGTTGGAAAAGAGTCAGGCCAAGTACAAGGCTAGGCATGATAAGCATTGGATGGAGCATAGTTTTTAGGTTGGAGACCAAGTTTGGCTATATATCAGTAAGGACAGAATGCAAGGTGAAGGGAAAAAGCTAAAACCTATCAGGTATGGACCCTTCAGGATACTTGAGAAGGTTGGTGAGAATGCTTTTCGCCTTGATCTACCAGCTTACTTGCACATCTACTCAGTCATGAACGCAGATTGCTTAAGGTTGTTTGAACCTTCAATGATTGAGGACCTTGAAGAGCAAAGTCAATTACCTTCTGTTGACGACCTACTACCCGAATATCTTGGTGAATTACAAGAAGACACAGTGCTGGACAGGAAGGTGAGGATGACGCACAGTGGACAAGTGGAATACCTCAGAATTGGGTTTAAAGGTTCAAAGCCAAGCAGTGCGAAGTGGATTGAGATTGGACAAGCGAGACAACAGTTTCCTCACTTAGTCTATGCTTGAAGAAAACCAACTTTTGGTGGTCCAAAAGCTCTTTCAGTGAGAAGGTCGTGATCCAAATCAGATCCACAAAAGACTTTCAAGAACCTTGACTGTATCGAGTTGAACAAATCCTTGAAAATTCCAAAACAATGATAAAAAAAAACCTTGAACCAGTGGCAATGGCCGCCAACGTGGAATGACGAGGACCTCGGTCAAAGCGCGCTGACTTAGGCCCATGGAGACTACACAGGAGGTCAAAACAGCCCCTGGGAGCCCCAGATCGGGAAAAGGAGGCAATTTTGATGCGCGACTAGGCAAACAAGGCTAAAATGGAAAAGCCTTAAGCACTTGGTCACGTTGGGAGATGGAGAACTGCGGGCAGAGAAACAAAAAGCGCTAAAAGTGAAACAGTGGGACCCGCCCCTTGGAAACTGGCGGTATCGATTGTGGCACCCTTGAATAGTAAGAGGTTTTGGAGGAGAGCGGAGCGATCCCACTTAGCGATCGATGCGTGACAGCGGAGGTGAGAGAAAAACTGCCATGATTGCACACTATCGGTTGAGCAAGTCAAATGTGCTCAACGTGCGTATGACGTTGGATCTTGAGGAGCTCAGATCAGACGACTGAGATTGCGCTCGATAGAAAGAAGCGGGATCGACAGGGAATTAAGCCCTGATTTAAAGGGGATTTGGAATCCGTTTGACTGCCGCAGTGGAGAAAGAATGTATCCACGACATAACCAAAGAAATGAATCGATGAGCATACTGGCGTTGTTCCGATGAGGATACGTGGCACTTCTTGAGCGTTCATGCTAACGCCGAACAGGGAACTCCAAGCACAGCTGCGAAAGGAGAATCGACGCAGGTAGAAGAGGAACCGAATAGGCAGAGGGATTGATTGGTTAAAGCCATGAACAGAGACAGTCAAAAGGGGGGATTTTTTGAGAGGAGTCCAAGCGAATAAGAGAGACAGTGAATAGTGAACCCTGAGAGGAGGACTGAACATAGAGAACAGTAAAGCCAACCAGAGGAGACAGAGGGCCGAGCTTACCACAGGCAGCATTGAGTACCAAAGAACTTGAAGATTCAAGCCTTTCCATAGAAAAATCTAGCTAGACTGAGCATCACATTGGCTCTTTCCACTGTAGACCAAGGGTCACAGAGCTGGTAGGAAGAAAAAGAGTCTGTGAACTCTGAGTGGCTTGGGAAATCCAAGAACCACCCTACCTAGCAAAATCTGCTTCAGGAGAACTCACATTGAGTTCCATTGTAATTTCTCTACTATAAGACACAATAAAACAAGGCCACCACTGAAGCTGGACTGGAGATGTAGTCCTGGAGAATAGGGCGAACTCTTTATTCAAACTGTTTGTGTCTTTGTGTTGCTTACTATATTTCTATGTTGTTTTTCCATTTAAATATCTGTGTATTGGCAATCTGATCGATCTATTGCCTAAATAACATAGAACACACACTAGCACATGAGTCTGTAATACCTTTTGTTTAATAAATCTTCAACTGAGGTCACTCTTAGGGTGATTATCAGATCATACAGACATATCAGTGGGAGTTTGCAAGTGCAGTTCTGGAACTTCCTGACATGGTGGAGAGGGACAAGGTGTTCAACTTCATTATTGGATTGAAGCCTTGGGCACACAATGAAGTGAAGAGGTAGAAGATTAAGACACTTGAGGAATCTTTTGCTACTGTGGATCGACTGGTGGAGCATTACAATGAGACTTCTGATGAAAGGGAGAAGAAGTCCAACAAGCCGAAAGATAAGAAGAAGGATGATGCTCCAAAATCAGATGATAAGATGAATACGAAGAAAGCCTTGAAGTGTTGGATATGTGCTGAACCACATACGGTGAAGAATTGTCCTTCAAGACCGAAAGTGGCCATTATTGCACAATCTTATACGAAGAATAAAGAAGCTTCTATGGGGATGATGCAGATTCTTGGAGCTACTGCTACTACAAAGGTGGTCTCTTAGAGAGATCCTGAGAGGAATAGTTTGGAGTATGTTCGGATGAAGGTTGGGAGTGTTGATATGCTCACTATGGTGGATAGTGGGGCTACTCACAAATTCATGAGTGAAGATACAGCATGAAGGATTGGGCTGAAGTTTGTACCAGAGAAGGCACAAATGAAGACAGTGAATTCTCCTCCTGATTGTGTTCTTGGTGTAGCTGAAAGGGTGGACACAACACTAGGTGAGTGGACCAGGAAAGTCGACTTCACTATAGTGCGGATTGATGACTATGAAGCTATACTGGGGATGGAATTCTTGAAACAATATGATTCTATGATTGTTCCACATTTGAAGAAGCTGTACATTTACAATGGAAGGGAAGATGTACCCACTATGTTCCAACCATTGGCGTGACAAGACCTGATTGTAAACTGGTAGTGATGCAGATGGAGGATGAGAATCGTATGGAAGACATGAGTAAGTAGTTGTCTACTGTTGAGACAAAGCTTACCGAGTAGTCATTGGTTATCAGGACACTATCTAATAGTATCTTGGATTTGCCAAGAAGGCTAGAGGAAGTTGAGGATGATGATGATGAGGAGGCTTATGTGAGGCTGAATTTCTGAGAGGAGGATTGGGTTGCATATCTACCAAGGATGGAGATAGAGAATCCTGACAGATGGATTGAGCTTATTAGTGAGGATGAGCCTTCAGGCTCTACTCCGTCTACATCTTCTTAGTGACATAGAAGATGGGGCTCATTGTTAGCTACTCAGGGCAGTGAGTCCTTAAAACAGTTTGAGCAGGTATGACAGATGGTGTAGGAATGGTTTGGCATTAACATCATGACATGTTGCAGATGGGATGGAGTTTCCATGGACCTCAACATGGGAGAGATTCTTAGTGAGTCTAGGATGTGGTAGAATCTGAGACAGATTGGTGAAGTCATAAGGATGGACATTCTTATGATTTGAGCGTGACAGTTGGACTGATCACCTAACTAGTTCAAGTCATGAGGGCTAGCAGTGTACTACAGAGATGTTGACATTAGGTAGGCAGGCAAGGAGGATAGTTCACAGGATGGGACAACACATGATGGAGATGGTGGTTCTACATATGTTCTAGGGATGTTTACAGTATGTGGAGGAGTCGATATCATGGACCAAGGATGAGACAGTTGAAGATGATAATCTTGGTGGAGGGCTACCAAGGTGGTATGATTGTCGAGGACAACAATGACTTTAGGTGGAGGAGTATGTAAGGACCTGCGGTTCTTAGCACAACCACCGTGAGGTGTGATGAGTTTTGGTAAGAGAACGAGCAAGTAGCTTGAACAAGTGTGCGAAGTTACAATGTAAAAATGTGCACAAGAGATTGAGCGAAGGCTTGTTTATAGTGTGGGATGAATTACCATGTCCACGGGCCGACCTTACATATTATGGCAGTTTGGGTGAAGATTGTTAGTTGACCAACAATGGACAAGGCGAATGGGCATGTGTCAGGGTCTTTGGAATATAATGTATGAGTCAGCCTGGGTGGCAACTTGCCCAACCGATGGTATAAATATAGTGAGGCGTTGGAGCATTCGATCATCACATTCGAGCGAAGTCTTTCGATGGACAAGTAAAAGTGCGAAGGAGGAAGTGTACAACTGTAGCAAGGAGGTGCAGTTCTAATGTGCCTGCCCTTGGGAAACACCACACGGAGATAGCATGAATACTTGGTTGAAGGGTGAGGGAACGGGTGAAGGCGCACGCCGTTCGGTGGAAGCGCGGGTGGTGACTTGGGTGAGGTCGCCTGCCCGATGTGCAAGAGGAAATGTGAAGGGTGTCTCGGGTGACTCGGGTAGGTCGCTCGTCCATCGTGCAAGAGGAAACACAGGGTGACTCGGGTGAGGTCGCCCACCCGTCATGCAGTGGTAAACGAAGTTCAGTTGAGGAGTGCAGTTGGCAACTTGTGTGAGGGCACGCCTGCCCAGCTCAGGCAAGGAACTCAGTTGGCACACGAAAGTGTGGCCTTCTTGTAAAATTGGCCAAGTGTGAAACTTGGTGTTTCCCAAGTATACTTGTAAATCATTGTAAACATTGTAAAGTTGTATAATATATTGTATTTAGGAAGACTCATTGTTCAGGGAGTTGCCCCTCCCTTTATACTGTGCAATTGTGTTCTTCATGTATAATTGCTAATGATAATGAATGTGTATGGGCGTTCATTGGTATAAAGGAAACATAATAATACTTGGTTATGAAAAACAAACTAAGTAGAATAATGGTTAGGCGTAGTCTGTTAGCGCTTAAATCTACCTTAGGCTGAAATAAGGTAAGACTCAAGGCTACATCAAACCACGCTCAGCCTCGTAGCTAGCCCTACAAGGACAGGAGAGGGCTCTCTCCAGGTCAATCTCAGCAAAAGATAATCAACGAGGTCGAGATGACTAAATTGATGACTAATTTTAGGCTAGGTATGAAGTACAAGGACTTTGAAATTGATTTTTTAAGGTTTTGTTGAATTCAAGGGAAAGGCAATTTTGGGTGCGGGGATGAGGCATAACTTTTGCAGAGGTCTACTTGGGGCAAGATAGGTGATTGTTTTGATGCCTTTAAAGTGATTGAATGGATAGATCTGACTGGTGAGAGGTTAAGGAGAGCAAGAAACTTTCAAGGGTTCTCCCTAAACAGATGAAAACATGGAAAATTAAACAAACTTAAAGGCAGAACATAGAAAATTTATGGATTCTACCTTAACACTTCATTTGTTCAATTGCAGAAGATTTAAGAAGGAAAGTGGTACACATACACAACTTAAAAGTACTGAAAGAAACACACCATCAACACATAAAGTCACATGAATCCCAAATAGTGCTGCAAAACCCTGGTCTTTCCTTTGCCAAAAATGCAGATAAGATATGTACAATAGAGTGTCAAGCTATTCCCAAGAGTCCAACCTTTCCAACCCCTGAAAATGATTGAGAAATTACATCATATAGACCATCCTAACCCCTTTACTTGCCTCTAGAGGTCGAGCTCATCATTCTAGGAGCTGTTTGAACTAATTCTAAACAAGGAACTGAAATCTAGGTAGTCAAACAACTTACCCCTATATGCTAGGAAACTAATTCATTCATTTAATTTTCACCTTTTAGTGAATGAATCCTCTAGAACAAGTAAAAATGTGCCAAAATTACATCACACACATCAAATTACATCAAGCTGGGTCAAACACCACATCAAGAGGTAAAACTAGTCATAACTGGCCGAAATTCTGAGCTGGAAGGTGAAAATTGTGCCAAAAACCCCTGTGCGCCACGCGCCTGAGCCCTATGTGCCGTGCGCCTTTCCACCTATTTTTGGAGCACTTCCCAGCATCCAAATTGAGCTTAGGTTGGCTTGTCGGAAATCCCTAGATGCGTACTTTCTAGCCCAAGTGGAATTTTCCAATTTGGTGTCCATTTGCCCCTCCAAAAGTGCATTCTCCCGGAAGTACTTCCTGCTGGTGCAAAAGGTGGCAGAAAGGTGATTTTCATGGTGTTTTTGAGCCTTTTGGTCACCCAGAACTTAATGAAATGCTTTGGCAATAGCCGAGCATGTATAATTCATCATGAAAAATCCAAAACTACAAGCCATTTGTGATTTAGAGCTCCCAATCCTATGGGTCGCGCGAGGTGCGCGACGCATATAGGGAAAAACCCTGTTTTTTAGTGCAAAAATTCCAAAATGTCAAAAATTTCTCCAAATTTCTTGAAATTTGGACTGAAGGTTCTTCATCAAGGGAAATGATGAGCCAAGGATGCCTCAGCCAATATCTAGAGTCTTTCATCCACTTTTTGCCTCCTTGAATCTCTCTTTACCTTTGCTTTCAAACTCTCGATTCTCGCTTTGTACACCAAGTTCCATGACAAGTAATGATATGTCTGCCACCTTTATGAAGCCTCATGAGTGCATGTCCTTCCAAGGGTGAGTCACTTTGGGTTTCCACTTTATAATCGGATGAATGACCGGATGACATAATTGTTGTTACACCACTGCCTTGGAGAAATAGATGTCGGTGAAAGAATTTTGTTGGACTGCTCTTTTGTAGTGTGATTGAATTCAAATTTCTGCCACCAAGGGAAAAACAAATGCAACAGGGACTGTTAGGGGTTGTTAGGAAGGGGAAACAATATGGAGGAATGGGAATTATTGGGAGAAATTTAATAGGGAAATATGGGAGAGGGTTTGAGGGATTTGATGTATGGGAATAGGGTTTAGGGTTTGGGATTAGTTGTATGGGTTTTGCGGTGTGAGGTTAGAGGATTTGGGATAGAGTATATATGTAGGAGAAGGGAGTAATGGATTTAGGTTGAAGATAAGGGAACAATGGGAGGGAGAGAAAATCTTGGTGGCAAAACAGTGAGTTTTAAACCCTGGCAGCATTTGTGTTGAGGGTCTTTAGAAGTAGGTTTTGAGACTTTTCATTGCAACCACTATCACCCATAAACCACCATCTCTTATCATAAAATTTGCTACAATAGCAAGATAACAAGCCTACCTGGAAAATCTAGGCAAAGTATTAGCAATTTGGTGAAGTTTCCAACAATTTTCAGGCTTGAGGCTATATGCACCGCGCACCTGCCCAACGTGCTGCGCGCACCTGATGCGCCGCGCTAGTGTATTTTTACATTGTGTTTTTGTGCCTGATGCGCCGCGCCCCTGCCCAACGCGCCGCGCGCCACATAGTGCATTTTGCAGGAGGCTTTTGGAGGCCTTCCCGGTGTCAAAATCGGGCACAGGATAGCTCGTTGGAAAGGTATTTGAGTATAATTTCCAACCCAACTATAATGTTTCAATTTTGAGTTCATTTTCCTTTTCAAAATTCAAATCTCCCAAGACTGGTCAAAATGTGCCAAATGAGGCTGCCTCAAGGAAGAGTGTTGTTGCAGTCAACTTTTGAATGCCTTCCTCAACTCCAAATTGAGATCAGGATAGTTCATTAGAAAGATAATTTTGTCTAGTTATCCTTTGACTCATCAAAAAGTTATTTGGCCAACCAAGCTAGGAGAAAACTTGCTTTTCCCAAGGTCACTTCAGAGGTGCATCAATTCTCCCGAGGGGATTTTATTTTTGACATTTCTCTAAAACCATGACACCTGTGTAAAACGTGAAGGAGTTTTTTCTTCCTTAGCCGGTTTTAGAAAAAAACCTCTCTCATTTTTTCAAAATTCATCTTGGATTTCTCTGGAACATCTTTTGAGTGAAACTTATCCCGATGTGTGAAACAAGGGATTTTGTTGAAATGAAGTGAAATGAAGGGGATAAGGGGCTTCTAAATTCTTGGGGAAATGTTGGAAGTAGGGAGGGATGTTAGGAAGCAGGGGAAAGTGGAATCTCAGAGATCGAGTGAGGGGAAGGGGTCCAAAAGGGCAAAACACAGGCCTAGACTAGAAAATTGCCAAGTTGTGGCAAGAAACTAGGGTTTGTGCAAAAATGAGGAATTTGGGGGATCTCAGTGATGGGAAGTGTTTAATAAGGTACATGAAGGATAGGGGAAGGTGTATGAACATCTGGATACAAGTTTTGCTAATGGTTTGACCATTCAAGAGAAATTGCCTTCAAAACTCTAGGAGAGGGAAATGAACCTTGCCTAGGTGCAACTGAAGCAAAAACAAGGTGTAAAATGACCCAATGGAACCTGACATGATGATGAAAACCCTCTAAATAATGGTACATGCAGCTGAATGGTGACATGGACTGACATTTGTACAATTTTGAAAAGAGTGAAAACAAACCCTAGACCTAATGCCTAGTGACCAAATTTTGCTTGAAGACTTATTGAAATGACAAAATTTGACCTTAACACTTTGAGACCACTTTGTAAGAGCATATTTGATCACTGGAGGAAGGCTGGAAAGACAGACACTAGCATTGGATCCAATGGGGATGGTAGCTCCTTGGAGGTGCCAAGAACCGGAGAGCTTTGGGAGAACAGACAGTGCCTCCGTCCATTGGGCAATGGAGTCATTATTTCAACAGACAACACGAGACTTCTGACTCATTTATTGACTGAAACATCGACTCAAACCAACTTAATTGTAAATCTGAATGATGGAAAAACTGACTCGAAAAACTGTACTAAAACAAATACTAAGACTTGAAACTTAAAACTCAAAGCTTGGTGGCAGCACCTGGCCACCTGTGTTTCTTTACAAAACAATATATCCTCAAACTATATCAAAATGCCAATGCAACCAATCAAGAAGATGGCTTCTTGACTGATTATTCCTATCAGATCTTCTGGTCAACAGTACAAACCTATCCTTGGGCATCCAAAAACATAGTTGACCATGGTCTCCTTCATCACTGAACACTGCAATAATCACTTTCACTGCTGGCTGCAACAAACTTGCTAGAGGATCTTGAAAAACATGAAGATTTGCCATTGCCACCTCCTGCTGAAAGAACAAGGTGTCCTTTGCTTCAAATTCTAATCTTCCTTCATCATGTGCTTCGGTAAAAGTATGCTCATGGGCTTCAAAAAACTCTGAACAAATGGATGAGCAGATATCTTCTTGGAAAAACATTTCAGCACATGAAACATATGAAGAGGAATCTGAATGGAAATCCTGAATGCTTTGATCTTTTGTGGTGTGAATGTGCTGTAAGTCATTTGTATATGATATGACGGCCAAGTTTTCATGTTCCTTATTACATTCATCAATCATAAGAGAAGAAATTCAGATGATCCTTGAAGCACAATATTATCATTTATGTTGTCTACCACAAATTCATTCAGAGAAACTTTGTCACTTGCTTGAGCAAAGATCTCACCTTGTTGTTCATGAGCTAACTGAATGACCACCTCATGAAGACTCTGTTCTGATGACAGACTGGTAGCACGACTGAGAACATTTGAATCCATACCTCTGTCTTCTACATTCCAGATGAGCTCAACAACAAAGTCCTCCTTGATGGGTTTCAACACAAGATATTCCTGGTCATCATAATCTGAATGTTGATCTGAAATAGCTGAATGGACATTATCACAATCTGCAATCTGCATGTTGTCTTCTTCTATGGGCAGATCTGAAATGTCATTCTCCCTTTCATCATTTTCAGCCATATGGCACTCTTCAACCTGTTGATCTTGATTCTGCTGCAAAATTTCCTGAGCATCTTGATGGGAATCCTCTAGGTTCTCTTCATGCAGCTGAAATGGTTTCTCGTACAATGCTTCCATGATCTCATCGTCCATAAAATTATCATCTTCATAATATTTCTCAAGGCTTTCAATAAAAGTAGAAGCATGTTTGCAACAGTCATAAACTAAATTTAATGATGGATAAGACGCTTGATATCTTTCAATGAACAGGGCATGAAAATCGTTTAAACAATAAATACAAGCCAGCGACAAATTTTCATACCGAGATTGGGCTTCACCTTCCAGAGTGGCCAAGAATATCTTCATCAAGCAATCTTAAGGAAAATCCACTTTCAACTTGCGAATATGCATATGAAATCTAACCAGATGTAAAGCAGCATCTTTCTTACCATCATTGTTAAACGTAGGCAGATTCCTTGACCAATCTACCTTGGGCATCTTATTCGGAAAACCTGGAATGTGATCTCGGCTCATGGGAGCGTATCGTCTCATGATTCGGTCCATCTTGAGAATCTCACAGCTACTGATCTCCCTGCAGTGAAGTCACCATGAAGCATCGATTTCTAGATTGTTCAGTGAATGGATTCGCCAGGTGAATGATTTCAGCCTTCTTATGTCTGATCGTTTTCGACCATCAACCATCAGATCTGAACACAATACATGTAATGGGGCAATTTATAAGTTAAGTGTTACAATTATAAGCTAGACCGGAGATCGACTGAAGCAGCGTTTATCTACTATGCACTCGCAGAGCAATGTGCAGTTCGAAGGCTACCTGTTACTTCAGACTCCGTCTGTAGCTATAAATCAAATAACAATAACAAGCAAACCAGTTCTTCCCCAGTATGGTCGCCACTATGTTAGCGCTTAACTCTACCTTAGGCTGAAATACCGTAAAACTCAAGGCTACATCAAACCACACTCAACCTTGTAGCTAGCCCTACGAGGACAGGAGAGGGCTCTCTCCGGGTCAATCTCGACAAAAGATGATCGATGAGACTCGAGATGACTGAAATAGAAGCTAATTTTAGGCTAGGTATGAATTAAAAAGGTTTGATTTGCGTTTTTAGGAGTTTTTGTGTTGAAACAGAAAAAGGCAAATTTGGGCTTGATGATGAGGCACAGTTTTTGCAGAGGTCTATTTGGGGCAAGATTGGCGATCGTTGTGATGCTTTAAAGCAAGTGAGATGGGTAGATCAGACTGGTGAGGAGCTAAGGAGAGCAAGGAAGTCTCAAGGATTCTACTTAAACTGAAGAAAACATGGAAATTTAAACAAACTTAAAGGCAGAGCATAACCATCGATGGATTCTACCTTAACACTTCATTTGTTCAATTGCAGAAGGTGAAAGAAGGAAAATGATACACATAAAAACTTACAATTACTAAAATAAGCACACCATCAAAACATAAAGCCACATGGATCCCAAACAGTGCTGCAAAACCCTGGTCTTTCCTTAGCCAAAAATGCAGAGAAAATATGTACAATAGTATGCCAAAGCAATCCCAAGTGTCCAACCTCTCCAACCTCTGAAAATGATTGAGAAATTACATCATATAGACCATCCTAACCCCTTTCCTTGCCACTAGGGCTCGAGCTCATCATTCTAGGAGTTGTTTGAACTAATTGTAAACAAGGAACTGAAATCTAGGTAGTCAAACAACTTACCCCTATATGCTAGGAAACTAATTCATTCATTTAATTTTCACCTTTTAGTGAATGAATGCTCTAGAACAAGTAAAAATGTGCCAAAATTACATCACACACATAAAATTACATCAAGCTGGGTCAAACACCACATCAAGAGGTGAAACTAGTCATAACTGGCCGAAATGCTGAGCTGGAAGGTGAAAATGGTGCCAAAAACCCCTGTGTGCCGCGCGCCTGAACCCTATGCGCCCCGCATCTTTCCACCTATTTTTGGGGCACTTACCGGCATCCAAATTGAGCTTAGGTTGGCTTGTTGGAAAGCCCTGGATATCTACTTTCTAACCCAAGTGGAATTTTCCAATTTGGTATCCATTTGCCCCTCCAAAAGTGCATTCTCCCGGAGGTACTTCCTGCTGGTGCAAAAACTGGCAGAAAGGTGATTTTCATGATGTTTTTGAGCCTTTTGGTCACCCAGAACTTGATGAAATGCTTTGGCAATGGCTGAGCATGTATAATTCATCATGAAAAATCCAAAAATACAAGCCATTTTTGATTTGGACCTCCCAATCTTATGGGTCGCACGCGGCGCGCTATGCGTTGAGCCAAAAAACCTGTTTTGCAAGCCAAAAAATTTCAAAATGACAAAATTTTCTCCGAAATTGCTCAAATTCGGAGCGAAGACCCTCCATCATGTATTAGGTCTAGACAATGAAGCCTCGGCCAAAATTCGAAGTCTATCCTCCCTTTTTCGACATTTTAGTGCCCCCTTGATGCATGCAGTTTTAGTTGTAAAGTCACTGTCTTGGTCATATAATGTATCGGTGTTTGCCTCCATGGTGTTTGAAGTCTATGCCAAGTATATGTTTGGTTTGTTGAGAATGAAAAATGAGAACCTGGTGTCTTATTTCAATGCCAAATGTGTGCCAAAGGGAAATGAGAGACTGCTGGGATAGGGTATAGTATATGGACTAGGGTTTGGGTTTGGGACTTTGTAAAATAGGAATTGGGGGTAGGGATCATATGATAGGATTATGAGGGGATTAATGAGGAAGTTTGATGAGTTACTTTGGGAATGGGAAACAAAGGGAAATGGGAAAAAATGATAACCTTGGTTACACTCTGTTTTTGAAACCCTACAACAATTTTTGCATTCAAACCTTACAACAATTTCATTGACAAAGGAGGGCTTTCCACTTGAATTTTCTAAGGCAACATATGATGAACCCATTACATTAATCTTTCAAAAGTCAAGCACAAGTGGTGGATATGAGCCTACCTGCAAATTTGTGCGGAGAGGAGGATTTTTGGTGTTTTTCCAAACCAAGTTTGGGCTTAAACCCCAGTGCGCCGCGCGCTTCACCCAACGCGCCGCGCGCCTCTGATGCGCTGCGCCAGTGTATTTTTACACTGCGTTTTTGTGCCTGATGCGCCGCGCGCACCCAATGACATAGTGCATTTTGCAGGAGGCATTTGGAGGTCTTTCCGATGTCCAAATTTGGTGTAGGATAGCTCGTTGGAAAGTTCTTTGAGTCTAATTTCTAACTGAACTAGAATGTTTCAATTTGAAGTTCATTTTCCTTGTCAAAAGTGAAATCTCCCAAGACTGGTCAAAATGTGCCAAATGAGGCTGCCTCAAGGCAGAGTGCTGTTGCAGTCAACTTTTGAATGCCTTCCTCAACTCCACATTGAGCTCATGATAGCTCATTGGAAATCTATTTGTGTCTAGTTATCATTTGACTCATCAAGAAAGTCATTTGGCCAACCATGCTAGGAGAAATCTTGATTTTCCCAAGGTCACTTTAAAGGTGCATTCAATTTTTCCGAGGCAACGATATTTTTGAAATTTCTCTAAAACCATGATGCCTGTATAAAACGTGAGGGAGGTTTTTCGTATTTGGCATGTTTTGGACAAAAACCTCTCTCATTTTTCCAAAATTCAGCTTGTATTGCTCTGAAACATCTTTTGAGTGAAACTTATCCCGATGTGTGAAATAAGGGATTTTTTCGAAATGAAGCGAAATGAAGGGGATAAGGGGCTTCTAAATTCTTGGGGAAATTTTGAGAAGTAGGGAGGGATGTTAGGAAGTAGGGGAAAGTGGAATCTGAGAGATCGAGTGAGGGGAAGAGGTCCAAAACGGCAAAACATAGGCCTAGCCTATAAAATTGCCAAGTTGTGGCAAAAAACTAGGGTTTGTGTAAAAATGAGGAATTTGGGGGATCTCAGTGATGGGAAGTGTTTAATAAGGTACATGAAGGATAGGGAAGGTGTATGAACATCTGGATACAAGTTTTGCTAATGATTTGACCATTCAAGAGAAATTTCCTTCAAAATCTAGGAGAGGGAAATGAACCTTGCCTAGGCGCAACTGAAGCAAAAACAAGGTGTAAAATGACCCAATGGAACCTGACATGATGATGACAACCCTATGAATAATGGTACACTCAGCTGAATTGTGACATGGACGACATTTGGGCAATTTTGAAAAGAGTGAAAACAAACCCTAGACCTAATGCTAGTGACCAAATTTTGCTTGAAGACTTATTGAAATGACAAAATTTGACCTTGACACTCTGAGACCACTTTGTAAGAGCATATTTGATCACTGGAGGAAGGCTGGAAAGATTGACACTAACAGGGGTTTTATCAAATTTCTCAACAGGTGAAAATCCCTTAGTCATCTTCAATTACACTGAATTCCTAGCAGAAACCATCCATGAACAGTTCCTAAAGTTTTCTACAGAAGGGTTTTTAAAATACGCTTCAATTTTAGTGTATTTGTTTTTGTTCCATCAAGCAGACATTTTTCAATTTCCATTACAAAAACTTGATGAATAAGGGAATGCCTAGTTTGTGATTCATTGGACTTCCTTGGTAAGGAAGCATACCAATGAATTCACCTTCAGTGATTATGTAGACTAGTTTGTGTATATAGTTTCTTGCCTATTGAATAGTGACGCTGAACCAAGGATATGACCTAAGATAAAAATATTTCTACACCTTAGTGAGAAAACCAAGATAGGTGACTGATACCTATACCAAAATTACACTGAGATTAGAGTGTATGGGTGCGAATTGCCTCCATACAGGTTGCCCAAATTTGTTCCTATGAGAATTTTTTCACTAGAATATATTAGACAAATGATTAATATGGATGAGCTTCACTTTGTGGAAACCAAGAATAAATCTCAATTCAATATCAAAACATAGCTTAGGCCTTTTATTTGCAATACTAGGATAATAAATAAAGAAGCAGATCTTCTCCTCAAACAGATGAATTTTAAACTCAGACTTACTTGGTTATATGACCCTTTGGGAATAATTTCAAAATTAAGAGTAGAACAAAAGACTACTCCCTACACTCATACACCCAGGCCAGAAATAGAAAAATATATCAATAAGGATCAATGGCAGGAAAATACTTTGTAGGAGGCAGAAGAACATGTACTCTCTACAACGACATCACAAATCCAACACCATAGGAGAAGTAGGAAAAAAAGACGAAGGGAGGATGTTTCCCCTTGAGTTACAGAAATATAGGGAAATGAGTTAAAAATTTACAAGAAGAGATGAAAAGTCAGTCGAGCGGGGGAATTTTTGGAGGAGGAAAATGTACACTCCACCATTGTTTTTCTAGGCTACTATGCTTCTACTAGGAATGAAGACATTTTCATAGGGTCTTCATCATATTTGGCCTCCTAAGAGCCACTAGACACATCTCAATCATAAGAATTGGTTCATGACCAAGATGAACCAAACATATTTTCCAAGTATAAGGAAACTAAGAAGAAAAATGAGATTCTAAAAGCTACTACCTATTCTCAATTTTGGAAATAGAAAACATCCTCAAAACTCTCTATCTTTGACACAGAGAAATGAAAGATGCAGATAGCCTTCCTCCAAGCTGAGGTTCCTTTTCCTAAAACTTCAAATGATTACAAGAAATCTATCTTTTCTTTTAATGTTGGTCAAATCCACCAGATTGATTAGATGGACTTACACAAACAAATAGGTGAGGTGCTGTATTCAACCTTGACAAACTTATCAATGGAAACTTCCAAGCTGCAAGATTTGGTTAACAACATTCAGTCCCAACTCAAACTAGAAAATATATCTTATTTAGCTAAAGACACTAAGATTAAGTTTTTAGAGGATCTAATAATCAAACTAGGATATGATCCCAGTAATGTGAAAGTTACAGAGGATATTATTAGAAGAAAGAATGTTGACATTGAATCACTAAAGAAATAACTCAAGCTTCCATCCACTGAATATCCTCAAACAAAGAAATTTGGACAACTAGAGAAAGTGAAAGAAGACATGTCGAAGATTATCATTGAACAAAATGGGTAGATTAAACATATGGACACTAAGATGGAGAAGCTGCTAAAGGAGATAGAACACTCAACATAGTTGGCAATAATTCCACTCACAACAGTTTCGATTACAGGTACATCAACATCAGGAGCTTCCACTTCAACAACCATCATAGCAGAAGGATATTCTATAGACTCATCAAGGGAACTAGTCAAAGCTATGGAGGACTAGTCTATCAGAGCACAGGAGATTGAAAAGTTGAAATCTCAGCTAAACAATCTCCAAGAACATAAATTAAAGATTGGTAATGTGTACATAACATAGCTTCAAAATACTCATAGGTTAACCCAAAGAATTGAATTGTTGGAAAATGAGTCTACCATGGCACAAACCATTGGACAGGGAAAAGAGAACATTTGGGTAGAAATCAATGAAGCTATGACTGAAATTTGTCCTTCCATCGAAATAGTTTTTGAGTTGGAGGAATTAGTGCATAGATCCAAAGAAGTTATTAGAGAAGTAAAAGAAAGTTTGGGACACAAGTTAGGTGAAGCAACTGCATTAATAAGGATTCTAAATTCAAAGACCAAGGAGGAATTAGAGGAATTTGAGATTGCAGACAAGACAAAAACAATCCTTGAGGTGAGAAGAGTCCTTACAAAAAGGAACTTAATGCTACAGTTAGAAAACAAGTACCATAACTTGGAGGCCAACATTGAGAAGTTCCACAGAAAATTCAATGTATTGAATCAAATGGGGATGGCAGGTTTGAAAGAAATTGGAGATAAATTTGTTCAGTTAGATGGTTATCAATAGAAATTATACTCCATAGCCAAAGATAAGTCAAAATTTTCCACCATCAAGGGAACCACCACAGGAAAAGGCTTCATGGAAGGTTTGAAATTCGACTTGCTTATCAAACATGAGATAAATTTTTTGTTCATAATCAAACCTACTTTCCAAAAATACACCAAGGTGGATGAAACCCACAGAAAGTTAACTAAATTATCCACCCCAGATGAAGACAAATGGGATAAACTATGCCAACTTCTTGAGTAAAATAGGTTTTTATCTTCAACAACAAAGAAACATTTTTCCAGGGCAAGTTAGCACTAGAATCCTCGAAGAAAGTGCGAGAGAGCTATAACAATTTTTATTTGCCTATATTTTTGGACATTTTTTAAACAATTTTCTAGGATATTCTGTAGAAAATCTTGATATTTTAAATAAATATATTTTGATAAGTTTTGTATAAATACTTCATAATTCGAAGTACAAATGTTTAAACTTGTAGCAAGAAAGAAGACCTTTGGTGTAAAGATGTGTACTGAGCTAAAGTGATCATTTCATTAATACAAAAAGTCGTTCTAGGATTCATGTGTTAGGAAAATTGGTGATGTTTTTCCTCTTGTGTAATTGGTATTTTTATGTTTTTCCATATGTTTTTTCTATCTGTATTGTTTAAGGGAGATTAAGGGCTGAAATTGTTTAATTACACTATGCTCCGGCTTATAAACAATATCTGTGTTTTCAAATTGAGATTAAATATAGAATTCATTCTAAAATGCTCTACGTTTAATTAAATCTAAATCTTTTCCTCCCTTTCATTCCACAAAAGCTCGAAACATCCAACAACCTACCTACCTTGCCATGTTAAATTTGTTATGGAATTCTTGTATTTGATCGCCCTAAGACTCTTTGACTCCATTTCCCAATGGACTTTCCTTGTTGCTTCAACCAAACATTTGAAAAAACCAAACTCAGAACTCAATGACTAGCATAAAATCTCAAAACAACAAATCTAAATCCAATAGAGAGACCCCTCTCTGAGTTTAGAAGGGCTAGCTTCTAAGCTTACAAGTGGTTTTGTGGCTACCTCTAGATTTCTTTCACAACCTTAGGAAATTATAGAGTGATAACATTCTGGCGACCATACTAGGGACTTCAGACAAATCTAATATGAATTCAATTTTTCCCTGGTAAAATTTATTTTAGAGCTTAAAGCTATCTCAAGTGTGTAACTATTAAATAGATCTTATTTAAGGATGTGTTCCACTTAAAATTTATACATTCGTTATATTTGTAAATATACTATTGTAGATATGGATCATAAAAAGATATACACTAGAGCTAATAGAGATCCTAAACCACCAAAAATCGTAGATAATGCTAAAAAACTTGTCAAAAAGAAGATTTTTACCGAGAGCCATGCAAGTAATAATCCACTGCCCAGACTTAATTCTCTCCCTGAAAGTTTTGTAATTGTAGAGGATATTGAATTTGATTTACCTTTTGAGCATAGTATTTTTCATACTAAGTCTAACATCTTTGTACCTAAAACTGTTTTTGATGAAAGCATTTTAAAACCTTACATTTCAAAGCATCAACTTGTTAATCTAGACTCTAATGATGATGCCATCAAATAATTTAGTAAGTTTGAAGTGTTGGTAACAGGGCCAATCATTTCTTAAAAACATATAAACAAAATGAATGATTATTTAGATTTGCAAGAAATTGATGATGATGATGTGAAGATGAGACTATTTGCTGAAAATCTCACAGGAGAAGTTAAGAAATAGTTTAAAGAATCACCAACTGCCTCTATCCCATATCTTGCACATTTTCACCAAACTTTCCTTAGAATATGGGAAGTAAAGAATAATCCTCTCCAAATCTTGGCTGGATATGAGAGTATAAAGAGAGCCCTAGTGAAACTATCCAAGACTATTGCACTAGATTCAACATTTACAATTCTATCCCAACTGCGATATAACCCCCACCAAGAGTAGCTTTGATTAAATTTCTAGATGGTTTTGATCCAGACATGTCTTACCAACTGAGGGAGAGAAATCCTGCTACCGTTGAGGAAATGCATAGGAATGCAGTTAGTGTGGAAGCAAATCTGTTGACAAATAGATCTAGGTTAAAGGCTGAGAGGAGAGTCACTATTAAAGAAGAACCTGCTTTTTCTTCATCAGATGTTAAGTTGGATACCTTAGTTAAAACCATGGAAAGAATGATGGAAAAGATAAGTTTAACTTATAGGGCTCCACCAAGGGATAATCAAGGTGGTCCTCCAATTATAACACCTAATTTTAGAAAAACCCACCTCAAATCAAATAGAGAGAACATAGATACCAAACTAATTAGCAACAAATTAGACCTCCTTTCCAAGAGAATTATGTAGATGAAGAATCTGAGATATCGAAGAATAATGAAGAAAATCAAATAAAATTATTTAAGTAAAGTGAAATTGACCACATTTTCTTAACCAAAGATGAGAAATTAGATCTATTCTCTCTATCGTAACCAAAAGTCCTCCCTTTAGAGTCAAATGATTATAAACAAGGATACCAAAATGTTGTCATGGAGGTGCATAGATAGTACAATTTGAGAACTAAAAAGGTTGTGTTGACGATGCTGGACCCGCCAACATGTCAGGGGATCTCCCTAGTAAGAAATCCCAATTAGATCTCAGACTGTTTGGTGTAGGAGTCCCACCATTGGGTCATACGGTAATGCCTTGACCACAGTTTTGCATAGAGGCAATTAAGATGTCCCTGTTGGTAGGACGGGTGTGACATCTGCGGCGTGTCAAGGAAGGTGCATGAGAGGTTCTAACACATGGGTATTGAGGTGAGTGTACCCCTTGGAAATCTGCAATAGTACTTAGCTTGGAAGGGAACACACGAGAAAAGATGCATCACCAGCTGGAAAGCAAGATAGCGAGCAATCCAAAGTGATGTTTAAACCAACAACACATCTGCAATAAGATTCATACAATTGCATACAAAATAGTTCATACACAAATGCGTAAGTTAAACGACATATATTGCTACAACAACCAGAATAGTCCAACTACAATAACAACATATGCATGAAAACGTGCTGGCTCTATTATATTAAGAAGTGTAAGTTCCAGTCATACAATACCTCCATGTCCAACCACTAGTCCCAATAGTGGAACATTACAGCCACAACCACCTGCTCCTCCAAAGAGATATATTAGCTTTGTGCAGTGGAGAAGTCAAGGAGCGTTATAATGTTGTCCAAGTTTTCTCTAAGAGAGTCCTATCGAAGCTTGGATGACCAAAAGCCTCTACAATGAGTTATGAGGGACTATTTATATTAAGGGTGGGGTAACCCTTGACATTCCCCTTTGTGACAGTTCATCTACCCTCATGACTCTTCATCTAATCTATGATTGTTACATCCAACTATCGACACTTGAACTTACACTTGACAATACATTACATTACAATGCACATGTACCCATGTGAGATAAAATGGCTTGAGCAAGCCATGCAAGACATCACTATGACTCGGACAACCGTAGGAAGTCCAACTCTTCGACATTCTTGTGATGATCAACAGTAGCAAACTAATGCCAAGATTGGTAATCTGCAATGGTGTCCATTTATTACAAGGTGAAATCTTTTTGGAACCTAACTCTTGCCTCCATAACATCTAGGTACATTACTCGGGCTCCTCTTTCCAACTCGTCTGAAAGCATGCACATCATTGTCTTTAGTGTGACCGGACCAGCAACATACTTGTGCATGATGTCTGCACTAATTGGAAAGTTTGGGTTGGTGGCTATGCACATCAACTCGTCAAAGTACGAGTCAAGCTCTAGTTGGACCTTTGCCTTTGTCTTTGCCTGTGTGAGAGTCCCAATAGATGGGATGGCATGTGCATGCACCACAACATCTATATTCTTGAATACATGTGCATGGGAAGCCTGTAGACTAGTGATGAGCTGTAGGAGCTCTTCATAGTTCCAAATTTGACTCCGGATGCGTGCCTTCAGCTCGCCCACTCTGGACTTCATCATATTAGGCAAGTGAAGTGGGGATCCCTTGTATCTCATCATCCATGTTTGCGTGTAATCAACAACAACATGCACGTTTGACAAGATACGTTCTCTTATAGCGCATCATTGCTACCATCCATTGAGATGGATGACTACCTTATGCACGGTAACAAACTTAGAATACAATGCCCACATGACTGTGTCAAGGGACAACACTTCATCTAGTATTGCCTTCTTCAATTCTTCTTAGGCGAACGCTGTAACCAACTCACCTTCGTACTTGGCCGTCTGTAGCTCCTTCTCCATTCGCTCGTTCTCAGCTATTAGAAAGTGAACACTCGAGCTAGTGGCTTTGGCATAAGATCTGGTAGCATCGACCAATGCAGTTGGATGTTTGTGCACATCAGACATGATCACTTGTTCCTCATATTGTGCAGGATATGTATGATCTTCTGGAGTCAACACTCTGTGAGATTTCACAACTCTATGTTGATACTCGTCGAATGAGAAGTTGTGCATCTCTCCTTCCGGCTGATCTCCAAGGATCTCTGTGTCTCCTTGGTTGCTTGGGAATTTCTCGTCTTCTAGTTGTGGTGAAGCTAGTGGGTCGACCTCTTGGTGGCGAGGCATGAGGTCAGTGTCTTGCTCTAATTCCTACGACTCCATATTCGTATCCATTTGTTCAAGTGCTCACTCTATCTCCTAAGTGAAGTACTACTCCTATGATGGCTCACCCTGTTTTCTTGATGCTAGCTATTCTAATGAGGCCACTACCTATACGGATGCTGTTTCATCCATCTACACAAGTTGTGCCCCCTACTATACTTGTTGTTGCTGTGCTTCCCTCTCCTATTTTCACAGCTCTTGTTCCTTTCGAAGTTGCTCCTACGACTCATGCAACTCCTTCTCCGTTTCCTCCATTCTCTATTTCTCTCTCTGCCTTTGCGCATTTCGCTTGTCATGCTGTTGCCTCTTTGCCTCTATAGCCATAGATGCTTTCTCCACAAGTGGATGTGATCGGAACCTGCAGCTTTTCTCTTCCTCCATGCGTTTGACAATATTCCTCTTGCCCTTGTCGCGCACTAGTATGTTCACCTTTGATTCTGCTGCTGCTTCACTTTGCTTCGCTAATAATTCCACAGTGAAACCGACCGGTTCATTGAGTCTAGAGGAGTTGTAAAAATATCTCCATGGGTCCTTCTCCTCTCAATGACATGCCCCGTGGATCCAGTTGAATTGTGCTCTCGCACAATGATATTTCATAAGACAATGCGGGTCATATGGATTGTAACATCAGAGGTCAAATGGATACTTCTTCATTTGCTCTACTTCGACATCCACATGCTTGAAACTCTAGATATCATTTAACCCAATGTGCAACAGAAGAGCGGGCCAAGGTGCCTTCTTCTTCCTGTCAAGATGTGACATGCTACTTCCTTAATGACGAGTATGACCAAGGCAAACTTCAATAGAACATGTAGAGGCTTCTTTGCACTGTACATCCATATGAAGGTGCCGAACGGTGAGGCATACTAATCAGCAATGTCTATCAGTGCCTCCATTGCTGCCTTCGACATGTAGGGTGGATCCTGTTCAAATATCATCTTGCAAACTAGGGTGACAAAATGATCAGATATCCATGTGATAACTCCTCTGAAGATGCATTCGCGTAACATCTTACAATAAGTGTTCACAATAGTCCTTGCCAGTGTCCATGCCCACTTCAAGACTGGGAACTTCTGTCGGGTAACGATTGCATCCAAGATGTAGGCAGACATGTAGATTTCTACTTGCATACCTTTGGGCGGTTGTTGAGCCCTTGTTACCCGTTCCTTCAACTGATGATCCAACATGCCAGACTAGTTACATGCTTTTCCCTCTCTCACCAGTTTGTCCAGCATGGTCACCCAACTCTGTGGAAAGGTTTCTGTGCTTTCTTGGAAATACATTCAACGTGCAAAAATGGCCAAGCATTGATATGCCTTCTGTAGTATCTTCATCTTGTAGACCTGGTTGGGTGTCATCTTGAATTTAGCCTACTCCTTCACCTAGTTCTTCAAAATGTCTCTGGAGTTGGCATTGCTGCTGGGTAAGCTGAAGGGAGTCTCCATGATGGTCATAGGCTTTGACATCTGATACATCTCATCATAATCCTGTGCCCTGAAGGTAGCAATCTATGTCCTGCTGACACTTCTCAATGTCATCATCTTGGGATTAGTGTGTGAGACGATCCAATATATCATGTCCGCGCATGGGAGGATGGGAGACTTGCATGCAATCTGATACAAGCCATAATTTTGGATGTTCACATACAGCTGGCGGTCTTCAAGGTCTTCCACAGATGTGCCTGCAAATGTATTGTTGACCTCTTGCCATTTCAACTTGATGTCCTTGTCTAGAATCAACTTGGTATCTTCATAGATTGGTAGAATTGCATACACTTGCTCAACTGCTGCTCCAGTTGCACTTCTGTTAGTGTTCTTTGATCCTGCTCTCTTGGAGGCCATTGATCACCTCTTTGAACTGCAAAGAGGTGTATGAACACCTACTAGATCTGGAGACAAAGTGACTTGTATGGCAAGAAATATGTCAGCGAAAACCAAAGCAAACTTGAGGAAAGGCGTATAACATACCTGGGGATTGATAGGTAAGGATTGCATAATTTCTTCTGGGAGGATGGCTAACTAGCTACCATAACTACGCAAAAGGAAGTCTGGGCTATCTGGGGAGACTGGCTGGTTGCTGGATTTATGCAATGCGCAATCCAGGTTGGCCTGCTAGCTGCTAGAATTGCACAATGTGCAATTTCAACTGGTAGTGGTTGTAGGCCCAGTGACCACATTGCGCAATTTTCTGGCCCAACAGCCACTATCCCTCAGAATTGTGCAATGAAAGCCTAGAGGATATCTCCTAGGTAAAAATGTGCATTTCATGAGAGGAAGACAAAGCCTTCCTTCTTAGGATTGTGCAATGTTGTCTTGGTGAGGCAAAGTCTAGGCCAAGGCTGCCCAAACCCACCGACGGGCAACTGAAAGCAAATGTGATGGTGAATGCATGGTGATACTCAGTGTAAGTAAAAGAAAATGATCATGCATGCAAATAGTGAATGAAAGATTTAGAAAGTAGAACAACATGCATGTGGGCGAGGCAGGTAGCCGAATTGATGATTGTTTGTGCAAAACAGTTTCATGCATGTGACAACAGTGAGATTCTTACGAAAACTAAAACGGTGCTAGTATGCATGTAAACAACAACAAGCATTCACAGAAATCAAGAAAACAACAGTCACACAAGCAAAAACACAACAATCGACAGAAATGCTGCAAAAGACAAGTTGAGACCACTTACCCATGAATAGATGAGCTGGATGTGTCAAAGAGTCCTGGATGTGCTGTGGGATGTCAGAGCTCCAAGATCGATGTGAAGAAATGAGCCTTGAAGTGTCGAATAAATAACTTTGAAGCTAATTATGCACATGCCAGAGATCTAGGAGAAAGAGACACTTGGAGGAAATATTCTAAAATGATCTTTGCATCTAACCTCTAGCTGGTAAAAGCAGATCCCTAAAATCTAGGGATTCTTTTTTCATTTTTATTTTTCTATTCCGTGAAAAAAAATCCCATGCATGAAAGTCAAGTTTTCTTGGTCTCGGGTGGAACCGGTCAAACCAACTGCACATGCAAGAGCCTGCTCAACTGTTGGGAAAAAATGTGCATTTTTGGGAGGGAGATGGGTTTGTTTCCCAGGAGATTTACACAATTTTTGGGTAGAGAAGTTGACTGTTGCCCAGGATTGTGCAATTCCTCGGTTGAGCAGCACTGTTGCGAGGAATTACACAATTTTTTGGGTGAAACTTGACTGGAAGATTTGTGCAATTCTAGAGCCCATCAGATTGCCAAACAGAATTGCACAATTTATGGAGGGAAGCCTGGTTTCCCTCCAAAATTGTGCAATTTCTTGAGGGAGTTTCTCAGCCTGTAGTTGGACCAAGTCCGAAGAAAAAAACCTGTGAGGGGAATGCAACAAGCTTTGATGGACAGGTTGTCTTTCTACAAGAAAATCACTAAATCTTGTGTATTGGACAAAGCAAGACATGCTACTGAGGAAGGTTGGTAGGGAAGCTTCAAAACAAAGCTAAGGAAAATTTTTGGAGGGCGGTTGTAGCCGCTACAAAACATGGCGACACACTGGTAGAACTCCATCTCTCTGAATGGACCTTGTTCGTGGAAAACAAGTCTAACACTTCTGGAAGTATTGTTCAGTTCTCATTTCACCTTGGTTTCACATTAGCTTGATTCTAAGATGTAGCATCTTCCAAGCTCTTGGTCGATTGACACACATTCCAAGACAAGTCAACATAGTTTTTTCGATTGGGGTTGAGGGGTATATTAGTGCACAAGCAATATAGTCGTCAGGGTCTTAGTTTCATCTCTGGTGTTGCTCCGCTGCCAGCAGGCCCGGGCAGTACCATGACAGAGTCATGTAGGAACACAAGCATCACTCTGCTGCCAGCGAGCCTGGTTAGTACCCTAGCGGAGTTACTTGCATCACCTCTCTGTGCATGAAGCCTTTCTCTTCTTTCGCCTTATTCACTTTTCATTTTTTTCATTTTCACTTTTAATATTTTTTCATTTTTTTCATAACTATGCATAACACATATTCATTTCAGAGGCAGAAGAGGGATCCCGACTTATTGAGAGTAGAAGAGCTTGTTCCTTCAGATAAGTAGTTTATTATATACCTCTGACGTGGTTGTTAATATTTTCCGCCTCACCTTACTCTACTTGACTGAGCTAACAAGGCCTAACCCAAAAACAAATGACTAGAGTAGGTGACACTAGTTAGCACGCAATCATTGTGTTTTCACCAATATTCACTTCGAACAATACGTATTTTCCATCAGTGTATCACAGACTAAAAGTAACAAGTTCTTCATATAGAGGCAGGATGACAGATAACCAAGTAGTGATAGCTTCACAAGGCCTCTTTTATTTTACCCAACTTGTTTCAAGAGTCAGACATGGTTTCATGCAGAACAAACCTATGAACAAAACAAGTGAACAAATAACAGAACAAAGAAAAAGTAGAATAAAATGCGAAATCAAAGTAAGAAAACAAGCAGGCAAACGAACAAGAAAAACAAGCAAGCATGCAAGCAAACAAACTGAAAGAAAACACTACTCCTACTCCTAAGCTAATGGTGCATTGGCTCGATCACGTGAAGTGATATTTCTAATGCAGCCATTGATGCATTGGTTGACCCATGTTGGTGAAGGCTTGGTCCATGAGCAACCCGATTTTTTGAACCAACAGACAAGAAAGATATAACAATGAAGACAAACACACTTCATGTTTCAAAGTTTCCACAAGACATAAGTGAGTGAAAGTACATGACATGTGATTCGTGGACTTATCACGATGATGTGTGATCCAGGTGGATACTGGTGGCCACCTGCCAAGTCCACCTAGAACCCCACCATTGTTTCTCTCATCATTTTCAGTTTTCTTAATTGTACCACAACTTACTAGTTTTAGCAGTTTTTCGGGTCCTGAACTTCTGGAGCCGTTTTGAGGCCTTAAACGACATTTTTTGGGAAATTTGGGGGCAAAATGGGTCCATGGACTGATGTTTCCCATCCCAAATTGGTAGTGCTCGGATAGATCTTTCTAACGAGCTATTGTACACGTCAAACGGAGATTGTATGCCAAAGTTACGACCTCGGGAAGTTGATGTACCAATTTACCCAAACGGGGCCTACAGTTTGGCGTTTCATCTCCTAGGGTTAGGTTTTGGAATGTTAAGGGTTTTTCATTGTTTCTCAACAATAAATAGGCCTTCGAGCCTCATTGTAACACAATTCAGAGGCATGTAGCCACCACATCTCTTCTTAGAGATAAGCTACCATCGCCCTAGCTGGTTTATTTCCATTACTGTTTGTAAGCATATTTCAGTATTTTACATTAATGAAAGGAAGTATTATTTCCGCTGCATATTTGTGTATATGGTTATCTCTGTAATTTGTTGCGTTCCTGTTTAAATCCGGATCAGTGGTATCAGAGCGGGCTGTTTTTTCTCTATTTTTCTTTGCATGTCCCCAACGAGGTCAGGATATAAGGAGTTAGGGCTTGAACTGGTCGAACCTTTGTAAGACCATCCTCACAAATCCTGACGGCCTCCCATGGTAGATGAGAAGAAAGACGAGGGGGCAGGAGATCCTATCAAAATCTTTCTCGAAGAAGCCTTCAAGCGACAATGGAATGCGATGATGGACGACTTTGCCCAGATCCTTTAGCGGCTACCCAGAAGCGATGCATCAGCTTCCAGCAGCTACTCTAGAAATGCCACGCCCTTTAAGGTACAAGTTAATTTTGAAATCCTCATATTCAAGGGTCAGATAGAAGTAGATGCCATAGATAAATGGTTAAATATGCTAGAGGGTTATTTTTATGTTCATGAATTTTCGAGTTAGGAAAATATTGTTTTCGCTCTTCTCAAAGTAGCCCCCCACGTCAAGGATTGATGGGAAACCTACTGCGAGCATAAGGATGAAAATTATGGCTCATTATTTTTAGCCACACCCACCTGGAATTCATTCCGAGATGCCATCAAGGAGCAGTACTACCTTGTCGGAAGCTATGAGGATGAATACATAAAGTGGACCACGCTGCGGTAGGGAAGGGACCAATACGTGCCAGAGTTCACCAATCTTTTGAATACCCTTCACACAAAGTTGGGTATCAAGGATTTAGAGCAGCATTTTATACTCAAATACTGTGGCTGCCTGTACAAGTACATCCAGGAAGAAATAGAATTCCTGAACATCTCCTCACTCAGCACAACATACCGATATGCCATCAAGGTCAAGCAAAAGTTTAAACAAAAGAAACGAGACTTTGGATCTACGAATTCGAAGCAAAGGAAAGGTGCCCCTAAACCACAGAATGAAGGACAAATCCAAGGCTAGGTAGCCCAAGACAACCCACCAAAACTGCAAGTAAATAATAGCGCTGTAAAGCCAAAAAAGGACACAGGAAAATGGTGTGAGTTCCATAAGAGCTCCACTCAAAACACAAGTGAGTGTCGAGCCAAGCAGTCACTGGTGGTTGAGCTAAAGGTTTCATAATTAGATGCATGTTTCGACTCTGAGTCAAAACCTGACAAGGGGAATGACAAAGGGAAGCAGGTCATTGATGCGGATCCCAACGCCACTGTTGCTACCACTAAGATCCAGAAAAATGAACCTGAAGATCTAGAGGAGGAAGAGTGTCTCTTCCACTCCCATATGTGGTTAAAGGGCTCCCCACTACAGTTCATTGTCGATAGCAGAAGCCAAAAGAACCTCAATTCAGTAGAGGTTGTGAAGTGGTTGGGCTTATTGACCAGAACACGTCCACAACCGTACACCATTGGGTGGCTTCACCAAGGACGAGATCTTTGCGTGAGCCAGCAGTGTCGCCTTCCATACAACATCAAGCCCTTCACGGATGAGGTATTGTGTGACATTGCTCCCCTTGAGTTTTGTGATGTATTACTAGGACAACCATACTTGTGGAAGCGACATGCTGTGTATGAATCAAGGCCCCGTGCTGTTATTATTACATTGGGAAGTAAGTTGTTCAGAATACCAGAGGTAGCACCACCTGCCGCCATCTCTTTGATTACTGCAAAACAATGCAGTAAGATCATTTCCAAAACCAGGAAATTTGTTTTCCTGATGATACGCCCTCAAGAGAAGAGGAAGACAGTGGCCGCAGCCTCCAAACGGGGTCCCTCTGCATGGCAGCTACAGATGGACAAGATTGTGGAGGAGTACGAAGACATCTTCACCTCCTCGGCAGGGGTTCCCCTGCACTGTCAATTCAAGCACTCCATCAATTTGACCCCAGGGGCGCCGCTACCCAGTGGACCAATTTATCGGCGCTCCGTTCTGGAGAACAATGAAATCAAGAGGCAGATTCAGGAGCTCCTACAGAAAGGTCACATCCGCCCGAGTTCTTCACCCTGTGGGAGCCCGATAGTGTTGGTACAGAAGAAGGATGGGATGTGGAGACTCTGTATTGACTATCGGGCACTGAACAAGATCACTGTCCATAATAGGTACCCGATCTCGTGGATTGATGACCTCCTAGACCAACTAAAGGGGGTGAAATATTTCAGCAAGATCGATCTAAAGTCAGGATATCACCAGGTACCAATCAAACCCTCAGATGTGTGGAAGACTGCCTTCAAATCCAAGGAGGGCCTCGTCGAATGGTTGGTCATGCCTTTTGGATTGACGAATGCTCCTGCAACCTTTATGAGGCTAATGGATGACATCTTGCGGCCATTCACCAACTCCTTTGTAGTAGTATACTTGGATGACATTCTGATCTTCAGCCAGAGTTGGGAAGAGCACCTCCACCACATCTGACAGGTTCTCCACACACTGTGGCAACACAAGCTATGTGCCAATTTGGAGAAATGCACTTTTGGCATGACCGAGGTTCAGTATCTGGGATACATTATTGATGAATAGGGGGTGCATGTGGATCTAGCCAAGGTCCAAGTCATTTGGGATTGGCCCTCTCCAACCACTCTGACTGAGCTTCGCAGCTTTTTAGGTCTTGCCAACTTCTACCACAGGTTTGTGTTGGGGTTTTCTCATATCACTTGGCCCTTGAGTCAAGTCACCAAGGGAGGAGCGAAATCAAAATTCTTTTGGTCTGAATCTCAATAGAAGGCATTCATAGAGTTGAAAGATCGCCTCTGCACGGCACCAGTGCTTGCGTTACCAGATTTACAACAACCATTTGAGGTCGAGACAGATGCCTCTAACTATGCTATTGGGGTAGTCCTTACTCAACATGGGCATCTAGTGGCATATCACAGTGAAATAGTTTCAGACACAGTCCAGAAGTATCCCACTTATGATAAAGAGATGTATTCCATTGTGCAGGCCTGCCAACAATGGAAGCATTACATTTTGGGGAAGGAAACAGTCATCCACA